>WURS02431328.1:0-15784 GCA_011762765.2 Rhinocypha anisoptera | reverse complement strand
GCATTATATTTTCAGCTTTGCCGCCAAGAGATGGCGTTGGGTAGCTGAGATTCACACCACTTTTTTAGAAGAAGGGAGGAACACAGGAAGAAAGGAAAGGATCGTAACAGATATTGGACGAAGTAGCACATATATATGTATATATAGGAGGTTAAGAAAGCATTCATGACGAAGAGGCAACTAGTATACTCAAGGAAGATTTCACTCCAAACAAGGAAGCGATATGTGAAATCATTCGTATGGAGCATGTCACTCTATGGATCAGAGACATGCGTCATTGGAGAAACAGACTAAAGAAGAATAGAAACCTTGGAAATTTGTTACAGGAGGAGAATGCTGAAAATCAAGTGGACGTACAGAGTTAGGAACGAGGAAGTATAGAGAATAGCAGAGGAAAATAAGTTAATGTGGAGTACTATAAGGAGAAAAAGATTGAGGTCGATAGGACACACTCTGAGGCATGATGGGTTCGTAAAGCATATAATAGAAGGAAACATAGAGGAGAGTGCCCCGCGGGGAAGACCGAGGGACAAATATGTATAGGACAACTTATAAGAGACGTTGGAAAGAAGACTTGCCAATGCATAAGAGAGCTAGATAGGAATGGATGGAGTGTTGCAGTACCGACCCGACCGTCCTCAACGCGTCTCTGGTCGGTACGAGCGGCGACCCAGGAGTCTCGAAGTGAAATGGAATATCGAGAATTAAGCCTTAATCGGTGTTGAAATGAGACTCGCTCCTCGATCAATCAAATCGAAATCTTAAGAGGCAACGAAGGCGATGTTTAAAGAGAATCGAGAAGATTTTTAATTCCACAATATATGTATTAAAAGTACCGGTTTCGTCCAATAGTTGACCCATTCACGTGAAGAATTTGTAGTTTCTCTCCATCGTGAAGTTCTACAAAGTTCGGTATCCGCATTCCAAATGTGAAAATTTCTTCACCCTCTGCGATTTTCAATTTTTAACGCGGATTTGCAGTGCGGGGGATGATTTAGAGGTCTCTTTTTAAGCTCCATTTTCCAAATCGCCCTATCCGGTAGGATAGGGAAGGAAAGTTGTGGTTGGAGAGTATGATATGAGAGATTATTCCCAATTTCGGAACGTCGTTTCCTGCTGTGTCAGCAGGAATTCGCTCATCGTTATTAATAAACCGAGCTAAAACTTTCGAAGAACACGACGCTAGAATTTTACCGCAGTTTGATCTGAGGAATATTGCGATCCACCTCTCAGATTCGTTTTGTCTGTCAATTTGAATACCATTTTGGGACTTTGAGACACTGGATATATTTATTCTCTCTCTCTCTCTCTCTGAATATGGCATAATATTTTATCAGTTCAATTTTTGGCGGAAGGGCATTAATGTTTTTTTCATTAAAATATGACTTAATAATTTCCAGGTCTCCCATTATTAATTGTCGATTCAGAGCGTGATCCCGAAAGGAATGAATTGTTAATTCCTTTAATCGACTAATTTCTTTGATTTTTTAGCAAATCCTAAAATGGGACACCAGGAAATATGCTGTCAACGTGATGTCTAACAATATGTTTTTACTTTAAGCGTCTGGGTTTAATCCCTCGACGCCGTCGTCCTGCGTACACGATTAAATAACCATATGTCGCCATCATGCGTACCCAGTGAGCTCCCTGTAATTCCAATTTCAATCATTTTTCTCGGTCAGAAATTGAGTTTTGAATTCATTGAATTTACTGTTACTTGTGAAGGTAACTATTATTCTTCACAATGTTAAAATCATAGTAATTTTAACCCTTCAGATATTTTTTTAAGGTTCCGATAAAATATCCTTCCACCCTCACGAGTAATTCAACTCAGTCTTCAATCCTCACGGTCCTTCCTTCGAGCCATCGTCAAAACAGCTGCATATACTGCCGGTAGTATGTCAAGTAGGGTCAACTCTTTTAGGATGAGACATGATACCTGTCTGTCCTTTTAGTTCTCTCCCTTTTATCTATCCATATTTTGTGCATCATCACCTCGAGCCACTTGAACGAATGCTTCATCTCGCAATCGTAGTGAAGGGGCCATGTGCTTCCGTCTTTCATGTTTAGTAATCTTTGCAGATAAGATTCTCCGTTAACAGTCAGCATAACCTGGGTCCCTTCGAAGCCTTTTCTAATCCCTCGAAGGAGTCTCGAAACCAAGCTTTTCAGTCCACTGGAATCTTTCATTTTAAAAGAAAAGAGAAAAGTTGCACTTTTCCACACAAATATATATATTTAAGCTATATATATACTTTGTTTGAAAACAAAATTTTTGTCAAGTTCCTGAAGATGGCTCAGCGAGCCAAAACGCGTAGTTCTTAAATATATATATATATATTTTTGTGGAGAAGTGCAACTTTTTTAACTTTAAAAACTTGGCAACAAAACCCAACAAAAGAAATGAAATTGTATAGAGACCAGCTCAAATCCTCAATATGAGATGGGGGGGGAGGGGGAAAGAATGAGATGGAGAATTGGAAGAGACTGGAACTCAGACCATACTCAGACCATCCGATAGCGTTCCATTTCTCTCCTCTTTTTTTTGTGCCGCGTCCTTTTATATTGTTTGGTGTCGTGTCCTTCCATGTTGTGTAGTGCCGTTTTCCTTACGTGTACTTTCTGCAAATGGTTATTTCTGTGAATAGTTACCCTTATACGAATTTCAACAAGAAGAAAAGGATTACCACATTCAGGTGTCAAGGAAATAATTATAATAATACTTCTGCAAATGATTCTGACTTGATTTTGAGTTCGGAAAGTGATAAGAGTTAATTACATGAGTGATTACTCTGAAATTGATAAAAAGCATTCAATTTACAATGAAATTGAAGATATTGAAGAAGCGGAAAGCTTTGTGTGGAAGAGTGAGGGTACCACTTAGGTATTACAGAAAATTTCGTTGGTGGTCTCTTGGTGACCTTACGGCCAAGCGAAAAAGTTGTCCATCGCTGAAGATGTTTTCAGTAATTTTTTTGAGGAACAATTCGTTCGTAATATCGTTAAAGAAGTAAATCATTGCCGAGCAATATATCGTATTTCATGAAGTGACCCAGCATTTCCAAGGATGCCATGATCTGGTTCCTGTGTGGTGGGTTTGTGCTTGGAGCATTTCGAAACTTACCACACGAAGCAAAATTGCCAAGGAAAAATTATTCGAATATTGTTATATTATCGTTTTACCAACAAAACGAGAGTTTTTACATAAAATTATACTTTTATGTAAATGAATTTGTAATATATTACGTAATAATCTCTCACAGTCAAAGAACAAAGAAGTTATGAAATTTCACGTTAGTGAGAAGGATAATCATATCGATAGTATCCGTACGATTGTGAAATATTTAGAATTTTTGAAAAATTTTATCTTTTACTTATTTAAAAAATGCGTGGATACGTGGAGTATGACTATATATATATTTTTTTTTTCTTTTTAATTTTACACTTGAAAACCAAAAATGTATCCGTTGAATTCAGAGAACTAGATCAAAATAACAATAAATATTAATTAAAATTGTTTTAAAAAATAACGAAAATTTTTACGCTATTGTCACAATATCTTGAAAGTTATTTATTATATTTATTAATGATAGAATGCAAAATGGCGAATTCGTTTAAAACTCCTCCGGCCTGTGGAATGGGTTTTGATTAAATGTCCTCCCCACTCGAGGGATTGAACACGGATAGAAAAAATTTAATGTACGGCATAGGAGATGAACGGAGCGCACGGCAGGGAGAACACTTTTTGAAGGAATCCAAATAAGGCAGGTCAACGCAATTCCGAGCCTGGAAGTTAATGGGCCATCGAAGGCGACAATAGAATGCAGGACATTAAGCGACCTGACAGAGAGAGAGGCAGGAGAATGATGGCACTTTGGGCGTCATTAACGGCGGTAGATTGAGGCGTGAGGAAGATTGATTCAGCTTGAGACAGCCAGACGCGGCGCAGTGCTTTAAAAAAAGTCAAATTCCTTGGGTGGCTGTGCTGTTTTACATGAAGAGAGTTGAAAGGTTCGTCTAAAATCTCGCACCAATAGTTAGACGATATGAAAATATGAACAAAGGCTTTGCTGGTCCACAGAACATTATTTACTTGCAATTGATGGATTCATTCTATAATTCAGTAAATACATTCTACTTGCTAGTTGACAATTTTCTCTTAGAAAACCGATGTCATATAAATCGCAATCGATGGATTAGGCAATGTTATATTTTCCCCGGCGTCTGCGTCGGTGATGGAACATAGAACGTTAAGTATGAGATGATTTCGAGCCGCATCGGAAGAGAAGAACCACATTCGTTAAGAAGAAGAGGTGGCTATTACGCTCAGGGAAGATACGGTTTCAATCGGAGAAATCAATGGGTAGAATGTTCCTTCTGGTGCGAGGCACTATAGGCATATGAGTAGTAAAAGCGAACTTAAAAAAATAGAAAAATTTTGGTTTCTAAAGGCGAAGCCTGAGCAAAGGCAGAGAATGACTGAGTAACGAGGAGATGTATACTATAAAAAGATAAAAGAAGGATAGACAATACGACAACGATATTCAATATGTATAACAATAAAGTAAATAGGGTTGACAATAAACAACGGAGTAAAGAAAAGAAAAAACAAAGGTTACAATTTATACACAGGAGCATGCCAAGAACAAAGCATTAATGGAGCATAAGGTGGTGAGGAACGATCTGATGCGCGCGGAGGAGGAGATGCTGTCGCTGGAGGCGGAGAGAGAGAGAGATCGAGAGAGGGGGGGAGAGTGAGTTAGGGAGTTGAATATTAAGAGATAAATAATATATGGTGAAAGTGAAGCGAAATTCTCGCAGGGAATACCATTGACAAATACAAAAGAGATATAGATAAGGATGTGAAGTATCAGATGAGTGATGTGGTGGAATTTCATCATTATGATTATAAAGAGACGTGCAATTTTCCACAAAATAATTTTTATTACTACCCGGGCTTCACTATTACTACATCATCATCAGGCGATGTAGTAACATTGAAACCCGAGTAGTAATAAAAATTGTTTTGTGGAAAATTGCACGTCTTTATATTCACATAGAGAAGAAAGGCGTCAGCAAAGGTATCTTTCACAAGGATGGAATTCATGAGAGGTGCTTTAGGCGAAGAAGTAAGGCCAAGATGGTTGATGGCTTTAATATGTAGCGCAACATTATGTATATGGCTCGGACACCTGGTCTATGAGAAAGTAGGATGAGCGTAGTTTGGTGGCCGTTCAGATGGTGGTGTGTAGGAAGATATACTCGTAGAAGGGGAAGAAATGTAAATGGAAAGGCATTAGATATGATGGTGGAGGGTAGGAATCCTGAGAGTGAAATGCGAAGGATACAGGGTAGAATGATAGGAGAAATGTAATGAGGCAATGCAGTGTTAAAGATGGAATACTAAAGGGGTTGAAGGTAGTAGTGATCTTTATTGGGGCGATATTGAGACTAAAACGGTCCCTTCTTTCACCAAACCCCTCATCAAAATTTGCATACTTACGTACATAACTTAAGTTCAACCAACAATTTGAAAAAAAATCAATAAAATCTATATGTAGTAAGACAAATAAATGAACTAGAGGGTCATACTCAAGGAAGTTGACTGACCGTAAGACTCACTGAAGGAAAAGAACCACACAGGAACACGGGTTGTGAAAACTCTGCGAAAAACTACCAAGACATACGGAAAGGGTGTAAAATAATGTGTAATGAAAATACGTATGACCTATATTTGACAAAAAAGAGGAAAGAAGTCAAAGAAAAAACCCAGATGTTTACACGCAAAAAACAATTAATATAGTTAATAATAATAAAATTAATTTGCAGCAATATATATAAATACAGAAAGATTATTTCTGCCTATATGTATGCAGATATAATTTTCAGGAAAGTACGCATAATCATGCTGATACACAATGCATAATGCACAGTACAGATTTCTCTTAGTTGATAACGATTTATATATATATATATATATCTATTTATTATATCCTCATCGCTGACAAAGGCAGGCTCTCCTGCCGAAACGTACGATCCAATATTGTGAGTGTCCTTTCTGTTTGTGTCTTTCTCTCTATAATCATCTATGTTTATGTTTGTGCCAAATGACTTGTTCTCCGTCGCCACCAAGATTTCCCAAGTACAACTACATACATATGCATACACACTTCACTTCAGTCAGTGCACGTGACAGTTACATCATATCATTTCTCTATTTATGTGTTATGTAATACGTCACAAGCAAAGAAAAAAGGACAATCGCAAACACCTTACCTCAGTTCCGCCCTTGTTCCTGTTATCTTTCCGTTTATATTTGTGTATTCATTTTTATAAGCCCCTTAAACCCTCAATTTGGTTCTTTTAGCGGGTAAACATTTTCCTGGTGAAGAAATTTATATTTCTTATCGTAATCATTAGCGTATACTGGTACATCGATTTTGAGAGGCCGTATTATATTGACGTCAAAATTGCGGCTGCGGAGATAAGTTCGTAACAGCGTGCCGTAAAATAACCCTTGATTACTGGTTCCGAATGTCATCATTAAATAGCAGAGAAAATCGCCGTAACACATTTTCTTTTCCAGTTTTGCGTTACTTGATCAACTGTTTAATTTTAGGGATCACATCACTCTGTCATTATCATGTGAACTATCCAGGTATAAATAAGCGTACTGAACAAATTAATGTATTTCGTCTCTTTCGTTTCACTGGAAGGAAGTAAAAAGAAAATATAATGATAAAGATCCTTTGTTACGTGTTATGGTGTCCATCCTTTTACTCTATTTTTCACGACATTTGTAAAATTCGCGTTTGTTCTTGCCAATGCTAATTCATTAACTCTGCTGTAAATTTAAAATAAATCAATGTAATTATAAAAGTTGGGGGTTAAAGGATAATGGTTGTCTCAAGTGAGCTCCAAATACGCTTAGACCAAGGTATAGAGCAACTACTGCTAGTGTCTTTATACGGGAGCCTCCTTTTTCGCCTTTCATAAACTCCCAGACATTTTTTTTACCCCATCAATATTACATTATTTCTTTATTCTTTCCCATGCGACATCCTTTCAAACTGTTCAAGGTTCTTGCTGACTTTTCTGTCCCTCGCATATCCATTTCTGCTTACTCATACGTGACAGAGAAGTTGCAATAAGGGTCGCACTGTCTTTTTTTATCTCTCTCTCTCTTTCGTTTCCTCTTGAACATTCTTCGGCTATATTCAACCCATTGCTGTCCTCCCACCCTTCGTCGTTTCCCTTAGATTTCGGTCTGTACTTATTCCGCGACCATCCCATTCCCTTTCATCATCGACCCCTGCTCCAACCCTCACTTTTTCCTTTCCATCCCTTCGCATTACTCGTGGGAAAGCAATTTTTCACGGCCCGTTCGTCTGTGAATATTTTCTTGATTTTCCGCTTTTCTTCCCTCTCTTTTGCTGCGTGCCTTTCTTTTATTCCTCTCTCACTTTTTATTTTGATGTAGTGTCCGCTTTTTTTTTGGAAACATTCACTCGCCGTGTGTTTTCCATTTTCTCGTCTTTTTTTCCGTCAGTTAAATACCCGTGAATAGTTTAAACTATTTGCTTCGGCGTTCGCCTTACTTTCTGTAAGTTCGTCATTTGAAATCGCATATCTTTTAATGTGTTATCTTACGAAAAAATTATGTTATACCCGGTTTATATATATTCAGTCACTATCACATCTCCTCATGCAATCGATTTATTTTTCGATTTAGACAAAAAATTAATATTTATATAATAATTTTAATAGTAAAGGAATATAGCTTTTTGTATCTATATTCTATTTTGTAAAATTTCATTGAGTCTTAGTGATAGATAGAGAAGATATCGAGATTTTTTACCTTTTTTAATGAGTTTCGAATCATAAAATGAACAGAATAATTTAGTGAGTGACTTTAAAAAGAGAGAGAACAATGCACCTTTTATCTCTCGTGTTTCAAGGGTTAATATTTCATTCACTCTTGGCTGGAACTGCGGTAATATGTTTTTCTCATGTCACTTTGGAAATTGAAATTTTGAAATATTATCTGACATTCGTACATTGTATTCTAAATATATACTTTTAGTTTTGGATTTAACATTAGTGGTAGGTTTTGTGGCAGACCGAATTTTACATCGTTTATGTTACTTACAATTATGTGGACCTTCATATAATTGAAAGTAAATACGTTTCCTTTTAAAGCCTGTTGATTTCTTTTGTAGTATAATGAATATACTCATAGCTTATTTCTGTCCATCGTATAGCTTACTTGAGATTATTGCGTTTGGGACGGATCTTCACAGAAAATATATATTACAACCCATTTTTCTGAACTTTTTGGGAGGATAAAGTTGACTATTTTCATTGAATCGCCAATAAAATTATGACTCACAATTTTAACTCCAACGTTCTTAAATGAGAATTTCAAGAAAAATGTTTATTTTAAGGAGGAAAGTAATTAAAATAAACACTTATTCTTTCTATCAAGTCATTTGCATTTCCAAGAGGAAATTTAGGGAATAGAATGTGTCCTTTCCCCTTTCCATTCTCTTTCTTTCTCTCCATTCACATAAGTTCTCTTCCTCTTTTTCTCAGTGTCGTCCTTCGTAGAACTCTGTAAGCATTCTGCATGAACTTTGAACTTCGAGTGAAATCCACAGCTGAATCATGACATTTTTACTTATCTGTTAAAAACAGTGACTACTTCTTGTCAACAAGAACAGTGTTAAAAAAATAACTACATTCGTGATATAATTTTCGTATATTTTTGCTCGGTGACTGTTGCACAGTGATCAATCCCTGCAGCAAGGAAAGTGAAAGTGAGCACTTGTGAGTGTTTGAAGCTGACTTTTTGGTGTTTGAATCCAAACACTCGTGAAATACTGTGCCAGATGGTAACTATTTCTATAGGTAATTGCTAAGATGGCGAACGCTACATTGATGCATAGGCCATAACGTCAAAAGTACCGCTCAACCTACGGCGAGAGGTTTGATTTCGTCTCCGCAAATAAAGGAAGAGTAGGATAATGAAAAAATCAGATCGGTGGAGAAGGCGGAATTTGGAGGAGCCGGACTGAGTGGTAGATGACGGAGTCGCCGATGATACAAATGTAAATCTTGTAACTTATAAATTAACAGTGGTATCGTATAGAGAAGAAAAGGTCATCTGTTCAATTTCTTTTGAGCCTGGAGTTTAAATGTCCAATGCGTCAGTGTCATATGAGTACACCTCTGGGTCTTGTTCTGAAACGTGATTCTCCTTGTAATCTATAAAAAATACCCATTACTTTTAAATTACTTAGTACAATACCAAATTGAAGTATTTATTATCAGTCAAAATATGTATATATAGGTTAATTAACATTGAGAACTCATGCGTAGTTCATATTTTTCTATACAGTAATGGCATTTCATTGCTAGTGACATTGGTGAGAAAATTCATTGAAAGCAAGACATCTTTCAGTGTCTGTGAATTTTCATTGTTTGGCAGTTGTGAACCAATATTTTCTACGAATAGACATTTAGAGGATCGTATTTCTCGTACCCCTTTCCCACGGACTTATTCCCGCAAGAGCGCGTCAATGCACTTAGTGACCGGAAAGACTTCTCCCTCCGCAAGAGAAACAGTCATAACAGCTACTTGTCAAGAACTAGCCGTCACTGCGAGTCCTGGCAATCATCACTGCCCGACATGGCTCTGTCGAGCTACACCGAAGGTCATCTAATCACAGCCAGTCTCCTAAGGCTCATACTTGGTAAGTTCAACCCATTGCCCGGGGAATATTACTATTGAACTTGTTACAAAATGTCATTTATTTTGTTCTTCTACCGTAGAAAATACGAGCTAATTTTCATAATCTCTGTTCTCTTCATTTCCTCTTTTCTTGTTGCACGTACTCTCATTTGAACGCTCAAGGCATTATTCTATTGGCGTATATCATTCGTCTTTTACCTGACTGTTGATTTCCGTTGGAATTGCCGTCAGCCACTATATAGAACTTCGTAATAACGTTTTACAATTTTTTTTACATAACTACTTAGCTGAATTTTTTTTTCACTGGTTTTCTGCTACCACAGTGACAACTCCAAAATTAATATTTTAACACTTAATTATAAAATATAACTAATTGTCGAAAATATTTTTATCAACATTAACTTGCAGTTAAATATTTTTCTTCACTGTGTTTAGCGGTAATATAATTTTCTGGAGGAGATTAAGAAATTTTAAACATAAATTTAAAATTAAGTGTTTTTTGGACTAGAAACATTTTTGCGATAACTCATTATAAGTTTTTGAAACTATATTTTATGAACAGGATGGTTTAAATCTTGTGAAACTGGTCATTCAAAATATAATTTCCGTCAGTTAACATGATCCTTTGATGGCCCTCAAATTCTCAGTTTCGCTCTGGTAGAACCAATGAGCGTTTATCATATCAAGTCGTAAGGGATATCTCCTTTCTGTTCTCCTAATTTCTCTTTCCGGTGTATCATGTAACAGGGGCCTACCAAACGAGACACTGTGACCTCATTCATTTCCAGCCCGAAGAAAAAGAAATTTTACTCATTTTTTCTCTTCTTCAATGAATGTTTTATCTCAATTCTTCACAGTCATTTGTTTATTCTCACGCCAAACGTTTCATCTAAATTTTTCACAGTCATTTGTTTATTCTCACGCCAATCTCTCCCCCTCTCCCTCCTCTCGTCATCCTCGACACGAAAAAAAACCTTCTCTCCGGATACTTAGAGGAGAGGGTACGAGTCGCTTCTCCGGTTGAAATCCACTCTAACCTTTGCCTCCTTGCCTTTTTCCATCGCCGTATACGAGTAAAATCGTAAAATCCCTGACGAAATATCCCCTTGTTTTTTCCACGAAAACACAGGATCCAAAATTCTACTTTTAGGCGACGAAGGTGACGCCCTATATTTGAGCCCTCGCGTCTCATGAATTATCATCGCTATTTATTAGGTTTATAATTCTCTCCCTAATTAGCATCTCCCCCATCCTCTTTTCCCCAAACGAGAGGGAGCACACTTGTCTCGGAAGGATGCTAGGGGACATCTGAAGGGGGAGAGAGAGAGGGGAGCGAGGGGCTGGGGAACCAAGAGACGGAAGGAGAGTCAGATGGGGGAAAGAAGGGGAGGCCAGGGAGGGAGGATATTTTCCTTGAGAGGCGGGGTCAGAGAGGGAGAGAGAGAGATAAAGTCTTTCCATGGAAGGGAAGGAAATTGTGATATAAAGCGGAGAAAGTGAGGAAAACGATTATGGGCATAAGAGTTTTGGGTTTAGCATGAGAGGGAATGAACATGGTTTTATCGACGCCAAAAGTGGGATTTAAGGGAAAATGTGAGAGCTGATATTTTTTTCCGAAGATTTACACAATTTCTCTGCTAAAGATAGGGTCTTGGCTTATCCAGACTTCCATCCTTGTTTCCTCCGACTCCATTCTCTTACATCCGATATCCGAGCCGTGAATTTTCAACTGCCGGTATGGGCGTCCTAGGTAACGGGGCAGTTGGCCTTTTGTTTTCTTAACCATACGTTGTCTTTTTTTTGTATCTAAAACCCCACTTAAACGTTTCCAGCACTACTCAAATATTCTCTCAAATTTAAACCCTTTTGGAATAAGAATGAATCATTTCGGGATTTTTCTACCAAGGTCCTTAAAACCATCAATAACTTCGTCTGTTTGCTGTTGCTGGGTAAATACGCGATAATTGGAGTGGCATAAATCTGTTCTACGGCATCATGCGTATCGAGTCTCTAAATGTGCTGTACATCAAATTTCAGAAGTGGGTTTTTATAATAACAGTTTCTTATCGTATCCTCACATCATCATTGAATTGTATGTTTTACCCTTCATTCGCTAACAGCCCCTCCGGCACGTTTCATGCTAATTTCATTTTCTGTCAATTTTGTTCTTTCTGCGAAGGTAATTATTTCGTTTTCATCTTCTATTATCCTTATCCTCGTGTTTTTCTATCTTCCCCACGGGTAAATTTCTTTTCTTCCACTCGTTATTCCACTTTCTCGCTTACATTGATTCCAGAAGATACCTTTCCCTCCCTTTTTCTTCTTTCAGTATCCAAGAACCTTTTATCCTTTCCGAGTTTGCTTTTATTTCAGCCATTTTATATTCCTCTTTCTTATATCCTCTCGCCGTATAACCATTAATACCTCGTCTTTGAGAAATGCGCCACTGGAAGAAGCCCTTTCGTTTTAAGACTCTCTTCAATTCGCTCTTCCTTCTCGTCCTTATCCTCTTCCTAGTGTTTTCACCCACCATTTTCTTCTTTTTACGCCCTCATTGAAGGGATGGCATACCCTTGGCTATTATTTTTCACTTCCTCGCAATCTTGAACGTAGACTATACGTATAGCCTATATCCCATTATGTAAAAGGCAGTACTAAATCCTTTGGTAGACGCGAGAAAAATGGATTTCACGCATAAAAGAATAATAAAATAATTTACGATACATTTTGTTTCTTTTTATTAATCTACTGATATTTTTATGGTCGCATTTTTAATATAAATATATTTTAAGTGTAGGTTTTATTGTTGGTACCAATTGAAAATATTTCCGTCAGTTATAAATTGGATTTACCTCACTGAAGGTGAATTGTTTTTATGCGATGAAGCTATAAACCTAAAGTTTTTGTGATATAATCATACGGAGATGCAAGCTTACCTCCTGCTCTCTAACGTGATGCCATTTTTATCTCCGTTACTCTTCCACATATTTTCCTTGATGAAAGTCTTCTTCTGTATCTTAGCAAGAAGTTTGGCGATATCCGGCCTACAGAGAGAATTTCATTTCGGTTTCTGTCATCCCCTTTTCTTTTCTTTTGAATTTTTAATTAGCACTCGTAAATTTTCGTTGGTTGTTTCTGATGTCTCGGAAATTATCCGTATCACCACTTTTGCCCTCCTCATACCTGCTCCTCTTCCGAACAACTTTCAACTCCTTACGTCGCTAATTTATACCCTTCATCCATCCCGTCTCTAAAAAGACCAGAAGTACCATAATTCTTCCGCCGAACTGCTTTCTTCCTTTTGACGCGTCCGTTTTCGTTATTATTACCGTGAGAGTTTCTAGGGTGAAGATATTCTGAGAAATTTAAACCCTTTAATAACGGAAACTAGGACACAAGTTAGACATAGAACAAGAATCTAAAAATATGCTTTCCCTTTCTGCGTTTGGTCATTTTTAAAATTTCCTTTCATATTTATATACCTTGCTAAAGGAATTGGTGAAGTACTGTCCATAATTTCTGCATAAGCTAAAAAAATCACTTAGCCTGTGTACATATTAATCGGTAGGTAACCTTTTGTCGAGTGTATTAAGTACTGCTGTTACCCCTTATCATATGTGGCGTATCGCGAGGAGTTCTTAGACGAATGAGTTGTACCTTTGGTATTTGTTCAAAGCATTAAAATTTTGGATTATGCCATATAATGTCGACAAAAAAGAAGAAAAAGGATATCGATTGATATATGCATTTGATTGTAACTGACATTTTTCCCGTTTATAACCCACATTACCGCTTTTAGGAGGCTGAGCTCCTTCTCTGAGAGTATAGTATTACTATCTTTACATTGTAAGCGGTGTTATCAATTTTCTCATTTTATTTTGTTCCTATTTATAACTTGTTTTCGTCTTTGACCTTGATAAGTGAGATCTGTAGTTTTGTGATCACTTTTTACTCCGTCGTAGTGTTTAGTTATTTGCAGCGTAATTGTTTTTCACTTTATGTAATGGCACACTAATATTTGATGTGGCTCACGAAACCTGCCGGAGACGTTGGATTATTACTTAATCCAGAGAACGTGAGTTTTCGTGTAAAATTTCATTCCTGAATCCATTATTATTAATGTTACCTTCAACATTCCGGAAATTAATATTCATTTGTAGACTTAAAATGAGAATGGCGTTTTGTGTCCATCGCTCTTCTATATCCGTACTAAATCCGCGTCATTCAGAGAAGCCTTTTAGTGAATCCTTTTAGTTCAAAGATCTCTCACCTTATGAATCCCTTAGAAGAGTCTAGCTACATCAAAGCCGGTCCCCTGTTTTCGCCAGCCACTCTTTCCAACCTCCTCTTTGCTACCCTGCCCTATCAGGAGCGAGGGAAAAGGGATTTTCAAGGAATATTCACACTCCTACCCTCCCATGCCTTACTTTCTCTGGCCTTCGTTAGTATCCACAACCCCGAAGGTGGCAGGCGTCCTCTTCTCTCCCTTTTAATTAGCGGTTATCTCTAAGGATCGTTTTAAATCCTCTGAGATTCCCATTCTTCCGAAGCTTAGGAACCATTCAAACTTATTACGGAGTTTCTATGAGATCACTCGTCCGGTAAAGCTTTTGGGAAGGACTTGGAAGTGATTTAATCCGACACTTTACCAGGAATATGAACAAGCAAAAATTTTCGACAAAACTCTAAAAAGTGTTTGCATTGAAATTTCAGGTTTAGTGGTTGCAAGGTTAAAAGATTATATATCAAACGTCTCAGAGATTTCTATTAGTAAAAATATTCCCTTTGCTCATGGTTGAGTGTAGTTATTTTGTCTCATTGTTAAAAAATATGGAGTTATTCCCGTTCGCATGCTTACATAAAAATACGCTTCATTGGTTATTTACCCGTTTTAATTCCTCTGAAGTTCGACGATGATATTTATTTCTAGTTAAACTTAACCTACACAACTTTTTAATCTCTTTTCCGATTAAAAGCGAAAGTAATTCATACAGTCGATATTGATACAATCATAGGGATATGAAGCCTGGATAACAAATAATAACTACATATTTCCAGATCAACATCGACAGGCTTCATTTAATTAGAAAGCATGCTCAACATTTTACTACATTGTATACTTTACATTGTATACTCCCATTTTATTCACTACTGAAAAGTATTATTATTCTAACCTTGTTCAATCAGTACAGGTGTATTTGTTTAAAAATGTTGTTTTGCATCCAAAAAAAAATTTTGGTTATTACTTAACTTATATACTTGACTTACTCAACTTATCTTCACCTAAACGGGAGTTTTTGAAAATTTAAGTAATTGAAGTAATTGATTTTTTTGTTGATAAAAGGCAAACATCTGTGGTTGCTTAATAGATTTGTGTCGGAGTCCAATGCCAAATTTCTGATAACGTTTATTGTTTATCGTCAGTTTTAGTTAAATTCTGCCAGGTCATTTGTCATTATCAATTATTTTTTGTGAGATTACTTTGTTCCACGTTTTCAGACTCTGCTTCCGCCAAGAGAATAGCTTCGATCTGGCATTCTCTGTGGTATTCTCGTTACCGTGTTTGGAAATCTTGTTTAGCACATATGAAGACTATTTTCCCCAGACTATGGCCGTATATAAATAGCCTAAGAAAACAGGATATCCTCTTATTTGGTCTGACTTAGTGTTTCTTGCCGAGCCAAGCGAAACTTCCCTTTTGGCTCGATCCTAATTGTTTCGGGATTTGGACGTGAGGATGAAGGCCTCCTAATTTGCCATGCAGATCCCGCTTAATCGTTTCGATCAATTATTAGTCAACGGAGGGATCCTCGGTTCGTCTTAAGAAAAAAAAAACTACTCGAACGCTTAGGAGGAAGAGCAAGCTAGGTAAGTGATCCCTTGATAAAACTTAAATACTGTCCCATAACTCCTCCCTCCCACTTCCTATCTCTCTTTCCCCTCTCCTCATAACCCCACCCCGCCCCCCCCCCACGCCCCGCACCGCCCCCCGCCCACCCCCCCCCCCCCGCCGCCCCCCCCGGCGCCCCACCC
>WURS02431317.1:0-15785 GCA_011762765.2 Rhinocypha anisoptera | reverse complement strand
GACTATCCTCAAGTACGATTATAAGAACATCTCAGATAGTTACTCCGGAATCAATTGTTACTAATCATTGAGTTATTTTTTTTTTATAATTAATGGTCACATTTTAAAGTTAACCATTGAAAGAACCAAACCATAATATCGAATTCCAGCAAAAAGGAATTTAAGCATTTTACAATGATTTCCAGTCATCGGGCACTTAATATATTTTCCATAATCGTCGTTTGAAAGCGTTACGATTTACCCTCTCATTAAAATTATAAATATTTGGGAATATAGCATTCCACAATCTGAAGAGGATTGCTACAAAATGGTGCGCAAGGAGATAATCATATTAATTTAATCCTGTTAATTTACATATTCGAAAACATTGACGTGCAACCTCATACTTTTGAAAGATTAAAATATAACTCCATACTCGTGAGATTCCATAGCTTCATGACTCCATCACATTTATAAGCAAAAGACAGAAATTGGTGGATGAATATTCACGGAGTATAAATCACAGAGAATGATTGAGAAGCATGTTCATTCACATAATACACTACACTATGAAATGCCAACACACTTAAAAGAAGGTCTTGGGATATTCACGACTGTTAATTACTAAAACCGAAAAAATCAGTCATGGAATTGTGAAATACTGAAAGAAAATACAAATAGATTAAACACTTCCTTAACAAGCGATATTAAATGAGTGAACACACATTTAATGTGAGTTCACAAATCAACTTTTGAAATGTTTTAATTAAGGCAAAAGAATATTGTATCCTGTTATCATACACCGGATATATTTCCTCGCAAGAGCAACATACTTTATAAACGAGTACGAGTTACCGTAATTGATTTAAAACTATGCAAAGTGATTTTCGGCCTAGTAAATGAATAGAAAAAGTTTAAGAGGAAAAAGAAATTTTTTAAATAATACACTGGCAATGAAATAAAAATTCCTGTTCACTAAAAAAATAACCCTTTTGATGAGACACCTATTTACGTAATTATCTTTCATTTCGTATTATATTTATAACTTATTTCTTCATAAAATATTTAATCATTTTATGTTCACAGCGTAATTACACTAGTTTAATTTCCATTAACTCTTCATATCTACGCCATAATAACCTATACTACTGTAGTTCCACATTTCTAATTTACTTGCGTTAAATTGAGAATCATGTATTTGCTTAAATTTTCTTTAATCACATCGTGGAACGGGTGGTATATTTAAAATAATTATTTTTCTTATCTTTCGGTGGTCCATGAGAAGCATCACGTCCGATAATCTCCTACTTGAAAAACGGTTTAGTGCGCCTTTTCGTCCGAGGAAGCACATGACGTCCACTCCGCACGAAGTCCACTCACCAACTGAGAGAATTCAAATTACTAAAATGTGATTGGCCGATCAAATTTTGAATTTTGCTTTCCCATTGGCTGACAGTACAACTGCTGGTTGTGGTGCCTGAATGTAAAATTTACGATACTCTCTTGTTTTATTTTATGGATAACTGACTTATCGAATTTTTAGTTTCAGGAGCAAGTGAATTATCGATTGCAGTCCAAAATATATTCATTTGATTTAATCAATCAACTTAAGTCTTTAGGCATAATAGGAAATACTTTGAACCATATCATTAATTATTTAAGGAACTTTATAAAAAATAACAGCAAAAGCACAATTGCAATAATGTTTGAGATGATGAGAAAGTATCGGAAATTGTAATCCTCGGTGTTAAAGGTTTAAAGTTTAGAGAGATAGAGAGGGAGATATCGAAAAAATGTAAATTGTGGAATAAGATAAACGGGAATATGCAGCTTGTATAATTTCCCTTGAAAATATCCTCAAAATTATTGAACTCATGCACAGCACATTGTTCAGCGTACATTTGACTGTATTGCCTATGTTAATGAAAAATGTTGTCATAACTACCTTTTAATGCAAATATCTATTCCTTTCATGATAGCGTCTTGTAGATTAACTCTAATGATTACACCACAGTGATGTACAAAACACGATAATATTACATACTTTTATATTATTCGTTAAATAAATATTTCTGAAAATATGGCAATATTGGCTTTATATTCCCTGGACTAATTTAATTTTTAATATATCGCAATGGCTCTAGCATTTTCAAAGAGCTATTTCATCATCGCATTTATTTATTGACGAACAAACACTCTGTGCACAGTAAGACTCATAGTATATAATTAGGGTCAATGGATACGTATTCCTAGAATCTGTGGACCAGTGGAACTGGCCTTATTTCTTAGATTTACGTGCTCAATGTATGATCCATATCTGTATACATTTAAATAATAATAAGTGATTTGAAGGTTATAGTGAATTGCGAAACACATATTGAAAAGGGATTAATGGAGCATGAAACACTTCGTTGAGAGAAGTAGAATTTTTATTTATAGAGTGCTGCGACGTCTCTGGTCAAATCGCACATCGTCAAATCTTCACGCTACTCTCCAGTGTAACCCGGCTGGATAGCACTTCCTCTATTCACAAGCCGGCTAGAAGCTAATGATCTTGAAGGACGTAATAAGTACCGTTTATTGCACAACTCCGGGCCGTTACGAATAATGTGGAATAAGTGATATTTTTTCTTTAGTCTTCATTATTTCATATGCTTGAGCGTCCGAAAGTGGCGTTCTGAATTTTCCCCAAAACCCTGACGTACGTCCATTTCTGAATGATGTATGTATAAGTTCACTGATTGTATGGGGAAAATATTTCCTAACCTCTGACAGTTAGACTTTGTCCTATGTCATGCTTGAAAAACTGACAAGATAATGAAGCATTCCTGTTCCGTAAAATCATATTGTGTCCTGAATTTATTGAACCGATTGGAAAATTACTTCATTTACCGTTTTTTCTCTTTCTCATGCGCAAATATACGATTGCAGGAGTTATATTCTCTGGCAACGTATGCTAAGAAATGTTTCTATCAAATTTCTTTGGGAGGGAGCACAGCTTTTATCATGCAGAGCGCCCCGGGAATGGTTTTATGCAAAGGAATAACATGTTATCTCTGCAGTCGGTTTATTTCGACATACGTATGTCTTTCCGACAGTATTTTCGTTTCATTCGTTAGGTTCCTGGATTAAATTTTATTTCTATGTAAAGTTGTAAATGCAACTACACACCTTTATGAGTTTCCCCTTCGTGATTTACGAAAGTGCCCTATGTTTTTTTTAGGCTGTACATATAAAAATATTCAACTCAACTTCATATTCAAACACCTAACTAATGAAAAATAATAAAGGAATAACAACTGCCGACAAATGAACCAAATGCGCACGTTCAAACTAAATAAAAGTGATTCTAAGGTGATGCTACGGAATATAATTACGGTATTATTCCGTGTTTCGCTCCAATGACTGGAAAAACAGTCCCAATACCTTGTACTCCTCGGACTCTTACTGTTTTTTCGCTCATTGAGCGGATAGACTGGCTGTAACACCATAACAATTTCATGAATTTGTTCGTTTCTTAGTCTCAACTCATTCCTCTTCATATAGCCATTTATTTACAAATATAATATTATTAATTAAGATACACAAAGAACATCAGATCGTTTAACCATTCTCTCGCCTCGCTCGACGTTTTACCAAATTCCCGCAGAGTGATGTTTTAATCTCCCGCCCATGTTGCTGACTACTTCCATGAAAGATCGAAAGCAGTGCTGTTATCAGTCATACCAACTAACCCACATAGACACGATAGTGAGATTTGTGAAAAAGTTGTGTCAACTGGAACAGATGCGGCGAGTGATTGGATACTAATAGTTAGTGATAAATAACCCAGTTTAAGTTACATAGGAGGAAAGCAATGTTCACCAAATTTGGTATTGTGTTGTGTAAATTATTAGGTCATTCTTCGTGAAAAACGAAAACTATCCTGTTTATTTTCAAATGGTTGCTGATAACCGGCGAAAGCCGTTCACAAGTTGTTTCCCTGTTCTGTGGAAGCTCTTCTTTTAAGCATGAAATTAGTTATTCTGTCTCTATATTTCTCAGCATTTATCGATTTACATCACTGTGAAAAAAATCAGGTTGGTTTCGATCTTTCAATAGGATATGAAGGGATTGTGACACGACATTTTGACTTCATGACATTTGTTTAATTTCTAGGTAAATGAAGATGAGTGTTCTCTGTCGCTTCCACGTATGTATTGCCAAGGTAGAGTCCAAAGTAGAATATGTTATTTTTATGTTAAAGTCTTTTATTAATTTGCAGATTGCAGCGATACGCATTGTCATTACACCTGTGACGATTCACCGAACGTGAAATACTACGTACCTAGTATTGAATCCTTGTTTGGCGTTGTAAAAGTCACATTTCCACATCCTCCGTCTAGATGTTACCAATATCTATATACCGTCATTTTAATGGTTGACGAGAAAGTGGAAAATGAAACTATGTGCAATGACGATTCCACGCGAAATGATGTTTGGGGTGTACATTCTAAGAGGCCATATCACATAAGAAAATGTGTGTATACAAATTGCACTGACACCAGTTGTAATGAGGTAAGTATAAGTTGACAAAGAAATACAAGTTGAAACACTATTGGAAATGGTGTTATAATTTATTCCTTTTTTAAGTACTTGATTTGGGTTTGTGTAGTTTCACCTTACCTACTTTGTTGTGATTATCCCCTCTATTTTACAGTGCGGGGAGGTGAACTTTGCCTATGTTTTCTCTGGATGTTACAAACTAAAAATTGATGTTAACAGAAATGGAAGTACAATGAGACCTCTCGAAAGTTGTCCCCAGTATATCAGGACAAATTACACCATGTTTCCCTTGTCAGGACAATTAACTATGATCCCTACGTATTCCTACAGGGAGTAAGTAACTTGTGAAGTTTTCTCAGTTCATGGTTATTGTATAATTGTTAATGAACTTTGCACCTCAAATTATTTATCCTAATCGTTTATTATTGAATTCTCAAGAGTAATAATTGCTTGATTCAATTATTATATTGTTGTGACACTTTAAATCTTCCATGTCACTAATAAACATAATCACATCAAGTGTGACTTTGTAGAACTTAGAGATTTCCATAATAAGAATTTAATATTAATTTGTGATTCCCATATCTTTGTAATTTCCACAGTTTTTTATGTGGCGTGACACATTTCACTATGCAGCATATCCATGTAAATATGTTTTGTAACACATAAAAAACTAGAATTCGCAAAGTTATTCTTATGGATTCCCATGACACTATTTACCCTGTGGTGAGTACTGTTTGTGAAAGATTCTATGTCTTGGGTCTTCTTAAAGAATTTATATAGTTTTGTTTCAAAATAATTTATTGTATTCGAGATTCTAAAAAGCCTGACAGAATTTCTGTGGCGATAGATACATTATCGCATAAGCACTTCTGAAAACTCTTAAATTAATTCCTTCAAGTAATACATTATCTAAAATGCACATAGTTATTAATTAAGTAATAAAAATATAAATTTACACATTCTGGGGCTGTATGAATATTTCACATTTAATTAATAAATAAAAATAAGTTCAACATATTGTGTTCAGGGCTGGTTATTCCGATAATTTTGGAACTACCAAACTTTGAGCTCCTTTAAGAGGAGGGGTCCCTTGCGAGGAGAGAAGCTCAGCTGAGCATTGCAGAGAGCTCTGTGCTTTAGGGTGCTCACTGTTCCTTCTGGGCTGGAAACTATTGATATTGATCTGAAATTTAAAACCGTGAAAGATTTTGGGATTAGATGATTGACACATTAATTTAACCCTTTCGCTGGTACCAATATTGTGGAGGTGTACTCTCCAAGTAGTGTCGTGGATATTTTGGGAATAATGAATGCTTTTATTTTTAAAAATCACTGATTCTTTATTCATCACTATATTTTCGTGATTTCTTCCACTTTTTAGAAAGTGGACGCTCCCTTCTTTATATATATATATATGAATAAAAATCTCATTTTCCTTATAATCCAACAAATTGTTCTAGTTCAGTCATGCTATGTCGTGCCATGTCATTGGTGCTTCATGCACATACTGCAAATGACGATGTATCATTGTCTGGCAAGGGCTAAATTCTTTCCTAGCATCAAAATTGTTTGATAGGATTATACAAGGAGGATAATGTCTTGTGCGGATAAGATTTTTTTGGTATCTTTAACACCCAATATGTCTTCATGTGAAATAACCTTTTTCCAATTTCTTCTGAAGTCCCAGAGATGTTTAAAAAATACTATACATTCCATGTATTAATGTATGTCATAGATCGACTGAATTATACGGAAAGACCAATCTTTAGCAATTAATTGACGGCATTCCGTAATTTATTTTAAGGGCAAGTGTGTCACTAAAGGTACATATCGAGTTTGTGTCTAATTGTATACATTTATTATGAAAATTTACATAACCTTAACAGCTTTATCACTTGAACTTTAAAGATGCATGTGTAGACCCAACCTTCCATTTTTATTCAATGCATTTCTAGTTCTCCATAAAATATTGAGAAAAGTATATTTATTTATATTGTAACTCCATTATGCTCATTGATGAATCCCTCTTCAGGAATGTTTGATCAACTTACAATAAGCCTCTTATTTTGTTAATACATCCTGAAGCATTTGGATACAATAATTTTCCCATAACATTATTTTCACACCTTATTTTCAATGTGATACAAATACTCGTATGTATGTGTGTCTGACTCTGATAATACTTTTGACATGAAATAATACCATGATCTTCAAAAAAATATTTTATTGATAGTTCTTGTCGTATGGTGAAACTTGCCAACTAAAACTTAAAGTTTCTCAAGAAATGTATGCTGGTTTCTCCACTTTGCTATTCACCATTGTCCCTCATCAAACACTTGTTGCATTGTCGGATTGAAGTTATTATAGCCCAGTGGTTAGTGTACTTGACTTGTGAACCCCTTGTATATCATAAAGAGCGTCATATCTGTACGATTTCAGCTTGATTGAGTTAGAAGAGAGGTCACTGACACAATGAAAGGCTTTGCCAAAAGGTTACCATGTTTTTGAGGCCAAACTGCTAACAAAAATGTATATATGAATGTTGTACCATTTCTTTGGCAGTTTTACACTCTCTGTCTCCTTTGTCCACCTAGGGACATTGAATCATGACTTTTGCATCATTTCACAATTTTCTAGCCTCAATAGTCTTTGTTCTGGGGAATAATGGGCTAATTTGCAGATTTTTCCTTGTTGCACCGATGAATCGATTCTTGTAATTCAGTTTTGACTCAGAAGGGGTGTAGTGCATCAATTCACGACTGCTCCTTTTTTTCTTGTGAGGGTTAGTTGCTGCTAATCGATTGTGGGATCTAGAACAGTAATGGCAAACCTGACTTGACTTCCAAATATGATAAAATAAGAAAATAGTTTTAGCCCATGTGCCAACTTTGGCATGGGATGGGTACTGTGGTTATTTATATGCCTTGGGGTATTTTTATTGATTAAAACAATTATCGTTTCACATTTTTTTATTTTGAGTTCATATATAATATTTGTTGAGGAGCACATAATGAGTCAAAATACATGACAAAGAATAGACATAAACAAAACGGCATATAAACAGTAAAAATGTTAATGAATAAATTCATTATCCTAGAGAAAGAGAATAAGAATTCCTCAACTGTGTAGCGTAAAAATAAAATAAAAATTTTCCCCATCAGTAGGACTTTTGCTGCTGTATTTTGGAAGACACTTAACTTAGGTGTAACACTAAATTTAGTGATTCATGAGTATATTGTGGAAAATATTGAGGCCATTGCTGTTACAATGTCATTCATTCTAGCTGTAGGTTGCTTCACGAGGACTTTCACCTGGTCCTCCCTGTTCAGTTGCCAAGTGCTCTACCCAGTGGGCTACCGTGACCACACATAATTGAAAAATTTCTAAAATGAATCTGTACCTGCACTATTTTTAACATTCTTTTTCCAATCCGAAAATTTTAGCATAATTTTCTTTGTGATGAATTCTAATGACTGGCATGCTGGAGAATAAAATGGATGTCTTGTCATTGCATAATTAGCAAATAATATGACAGAATTACTGTTTTTTTAAAATAATTAGTTTGAGCTGACTGTGCTATTAGCAACATGGTCATTATTTTTAATACTATTTTTTTAAACTACCTATTGAATTGATAAAAAGTAGAACTTTGCTCTTTCTAAATTGCTCTCTCTTAGAAACATACTTTGCTATTGAACTTTAGTTAATTGGAATGCAGTTAGAACTGAACGAGGGGAAATTCACATCATCCCTCTTTTATTTCAATGCAGTTTGGATTCTCTGTCAAGTGTATGATGTACATTGTGTGTGGTATAATCTGAATTTTTTTTGGCATGGGAATGCTCAAGAATGAGAGTAATACATTTTTACATGTCAATTTGATGATAAAAATTATTTTTAGTAGTTTAGATTCTTTAGCCTAATGAAGTTAGTTGTATTTAAGCCTAGTAACCCCTTCTCAAAAGTTTTTAATAAAGAAAAAGGTTAATAAATTTTAATAATATTTAAGTATTCCCTGATTTATAAATTTGAAAATATAATGAGTAAAACATCATTGAATGCTAAGTAGCCATTTTTTGCAAATAACTTTTAAATGATGTTTTAAATTCATTTTGATTGGTAGAAAGGAATCTTTTTTTAATCTATATGTGTAACCTCCAAGATAAAAAATATAAAAATCCAAGACCACAGTAGATATTTTTAGTTTTTCTCTGCACACTTAAAATGCTAACAGCATGAGTGACTGAGTAGTCTGAGAAAATTTAGGTATTTTCAGGCGTTACTTTGTGGAAGTGATTCATAATGAGGATGAAAACACTTGGCTTTTCCAAATGAAAATATTTTATTAATAATTACGACCTAGGTTTCGACTTGTAAAGTCATCTTCAGGTCTGAAGATGACTTTACCTAAAGACTACCTTTACCTAAACCTGAAGATGACTTTACAAGTCAAAACCTAGGTCGTAATTATTAATAAAATATTTTCATGTGGAAAAACCAAGTGTTTTCATCTTCACTGAGAAAATTTGCTATGGGATATCTTAATGACATCTATACATTGTAACAATTTCTATTGTTAATTAGTATATGATGATATATTCTATTTCAAACCTATTAAACTCTGAGAGGTTTCTGTAGGCATTTAATTCTATTTACCTTAAATATATTAATACCAATTTATTATATGTACTTATAAATATTAAAAGATACTGAAGAGCAGTGTTAACTTTTATTTATTTTGTGAATGTGAAAATTATAATGCAGTGCAAATTATTTTCAGAATTAAAAAAAATATTTCAATTAATTCAGTCAAAGAAATTGTTTGATGGTTGAATTTGATGTACTTAAATTTTTTAACATGATAAACCAGTTCTCAATCGTCCAGTGTAAATGTCGCAGTTTTTTGTTGTTGTGTCGTTTTCGTACTTTTTGAAAATCTTTTATGTGAATTTTAAGAATTTTATTTTGCTTTAATCTTTGCTTATTTTTATTGACTTTCTTTCATTTTATTGTGATGTGTGCTATCATTCTTAATTCTGCTGTTTTTTTTTTCTATTGTAGGAAAGTCTATGCTCCTCTTGCTTAAGTCTTCATTGAAATGACAGTCAATAAAGTGATTGGTTTATTTTATAAGACCGAGAGCTGACCAAGCATGAAATGCTGACAGATGCATCGGTGAAGGCAAGCACTGTAAGCCCCTTGAGACTCCTTACACCATTTGCTGCCTCACCAAAAATGTGCCTTTTATTTCATAGCATGTTTCCATCATTCCTATTCTTTAACATTGAATTCAATTTACTCCCATGAAGATAACACATTTTTAATTGTTTCAGTTTAAAGTAATTTTAAAGGATTTTAATAAAAATTTATCAGCCAATCAAAGGCCTTGGTAAGGATTCTATTTAATAATAAAATACATTCAATTAAGTCCATTCTCTGGATTACATGATATTTTTCTTTGAAATTATCACAATTATTTATCTCTTTTTCTTTTTCATATTTTGTTTGAATGCCTTAAGGGAATTTACAACTTTTTATGTGTCTTGTGTAATAGTTGTTATTTTCATATATCCATGTATTTATTTGGACTTTGTGCTGAGTTTTGTTTGCTTCTGCTTAACTGATACTAACATTTGTTTGAGAAATAATGCTGTGGGTGCAAACTGTGCTACATCCGGTATCAAGTTGGGATCCAAGTTGCATTATGTGCATATATTAAAGTGTAGCAACACTTGAAGCTGTTGTTACATCTAAGACTCACTTATTCTATTGAAAATCAACCCTATGACAGCATTGCTTTCAATATGAAATTAAATTCTTGAAGACTTAAAAGCAAAAACCATCCTTTATAAATTTGCTGTGATTCAGTCCTATAGGAGGTTATAACCAAAAGTTCCATAATTTTTTTCTTAATACTGAAAACTTACACCCTAATTTCCACTGTAATCTTTAAAGTAGCCACCTCCAGCACATGAGCTGCTAAGGTGCTCAAGACCAGTTGTGATTCCACTTGAATCTCTTCAATGGAATCAAAACATTGGCCTTTCAGTTTAATTTTCATTCTGGGATAGAGGTAGAACATTCAGGGGTTAGATGGGGAGATTTATCTTCTTTTTATGCTCCCGTTTCTTTTCATTATTTTTTCAGAGTATTTCCATTTATTTGGGGACAAGAAGTGTTGCAGCAAATGTCTCTTAATGATAACAATCAAAGAAAATATAGATTTATAAATCACATGTTTCCATAACTAAATTGTGACTGATAAAATCCAGATTGTAAATTGTGATTGTAGTATGCACCTGCAGCTGGAAAACCACAAGAACTAATGACCCTATTTCTATTTTTATGCCTGACCACTATGTAATCTAATTGGAATTGCCTGGGATTTTCCATGTTCTGTTTGAACTGTGTTATTTATCACCATATTTTTTCTCTTCTTTACTTTCTCTTCTTTACTTTCTCTAAATGAATAGTTTTTTATTTCAAAATCATATTCTTTCACCTTCCTTTGCCCACCTTCTAATTTCATTCCCACATCACTAGAAGGCCCTTTCTTTTTAAAAATGTTAACTCTCATTTCAAACTTATCATATATAATCTACTTCATCCTTTGTGATAATTGGCTTAAACATATACACCTAATTTGATTAAAGTTTTTTGATATGCTTTGACCTCAATATAATCCCCTGCCCTTAGTTTACAACTTCTTTCCTAATTTTCTATTCCATGTTCTGGTATCCAATACTGAAATTTTCCAACTAGACCACATATTACTGTAAATTTATGTCTCCCTTAATATTCAACATGAATATATTCCCTTTCTCCACCTCTTAAATGATTAACTACCATTCCAATTACAAACATTGCCATGGTGTTCCGTATCTTATTGTAACAGTTTGTCCTCTTCTTTGTTGTTTCTTTTGCATAAAATTTGGCTGTCAATGCATTTTCTGTGTTGATGACCACTCCCGGCTCCTGGTAACAACTGTCCAGTGGGACAAGTCCCCTGGTATTTACCTTTTTTTCTGTCCATCATAATTTCTCTTGAGAATGTGACTAGATGGCTTCCTGTATTTTTCATAATTGCTGTTTTCCATATGTTATGGATACCTTAACTGAAAACCTTCTTAGTAACATTCCATGTGTACTGGTTTTTGTCATGCTCTTTGGAAATGATTGTCAAAAATAATTATCATGTGATAATATTTTATCCAAAAAAATCCATCATTCCTGGGATGTTTAGTTAATTAGTACAGTAAGTTTTGGTCATTGGTTACACCAAACAAGGATTTTTATTATTTTGATTGTTTTCAAAAGCTCCACCATGAATGTCTAGGGATATTTTGCATGATGAATTTGGACAAACTTTTGTAATTAGTAAAGAAATTTTCCCTTAGCACTATTTTGGTCTCACTAGTGAATACAACTGCTTGCTTACAAGTAGCAAATTTGATGGCATACATGATATTAGGTGTGTCATTGGAATTATAGATTACCAGTAATTTATTACTTTTCTGTATAAAATAGCATGAATGCAACCCTTTAATGAAATGGAATTTATGCTATATTTAATTTGTTTCCAGGAACTAATTTCCCCAATTCTATCACCATTCTCATGGGTCTTGATGGCTATGAAGGTTCTGTGTGTAATATTTCCATTTTAATAATATATTTGTACTTACATGCATATTTACATAAATATTTGCTTTCACATACATTAAAAATACACATTTATTTGTTCATTGCAAGGACAAGAATGTAATCTGGTGGTTTAAGAAAGTAGTCATCAAATTAAATAGGTCAAATCTCAATAGTGATGAATAATAAGTAAATAATTAAAGAATAATCATGGACTCTAAAGAGACATTATGAGAATTGAAACATTTTGCCACAAAAGCACTTTTAAAACATGTTTATTTAAATTTGGATGGTAAAACAATTACCATCCAAATTTGAAATGGCATAGAAAGATTTTATCATTTCAGGAATAACTATGAGGAATTTACTCATCTTAAAGAAAGTTGTCAACAATTTGTCAATTCCTCGTAGTTTATTTTATGTGACCCAGGTTTCATCATCGTAAGTATAATCATCTGGTCTTTGAAGATGATGCTTCGATGTCAAAAACACCCGGGTGTAAAAAAGAATCTACTGTAGAATTGATAAATTGTTTATAATATTATTTAAAGCATTGAAAGATTGAAATAGCAGTTCCAGAATGGGTGGAAGCATGCAAATTACTTTTTCCTCCAATGTTTTTATTACACTTTGTCATTTTTTGAGTTTTTGTCATTAGTGGAAAATGGCAAGCTCTGAGTGTACTTACATTATTTCAGTCTGTGGTTTCCCTGAGTTCCCACTCATTGTTCTGTCCATGGTTCTTCAATATTAATTGTAATGTGGCATTGTTTTTTTCACATGCTAGAAGTCTTATTACATAGTGTTCATACTGACATGTTGGTGGACATAGGGCAGCTTTAGAGTGTTAAGCGCCAAATTCACAGGACTGCTGGTCTGGAAAAAATACTAATCCTGATTAAAGTGGTGTCCACTCCTAAAACATTATAAAGTTCTCAAATATGACATGGGGTATTTGTCCTCCTAAATTTAAGCTGGGAGTGGCAGTCAATAAGAACTAATAGATGGTGGTACTGAACTTTCTAAGACAACTTTGAAATAAAATAAAATTGAATTTAACATCATAAAAACATTGGAGTTTACAATTAAATCTGTTAATTAGTACTTGGGATTGTGTAGATACTAATTCCATCCATGTTAACATTATTATATTCATGATCTTTAGTTTCTGCATTGTGGCATTCACCCACCAACTGGTTTATATGGTTTCCACTCAACAGATGTATTTCATTTAAAATTGAAATTTAACTGATTTATTTTTTTTTTTTAACATTCCTACCCATGCAGTGTGGACTCCAACACCCTCATTCTCTGAGTATTTATCTTCACTTTAATACTTTAGAGGGTGAAAGATGTAATATTTCGTTAAATTTACATTTTTGTTAAAGAAACATTTTCAGATTTGGTGGCAGACAATATTACTTCAAGATATTATTCCCACCGTTTTTAATGGGTTCTGTTGAGATTTCCCATCTTATATTATTGTTCCTTTTCTAATTTCAACTGCCTGTTCCATCACATTTGTTGGGTCCATATTATGAAATGATAGACAACAGTGAGACTAAAATACTTAGTGCATTAGGGGAAACAGAAGATGTTTCTTTGGATAAGAATATGAAGATTATTCAGGTTTTATACCATGTCATGTCATTGAATTTTTCAGGACCTCAGCTTGCATTTTATTTCATTCCATCATTCGTTCTAGTTGGCACACAACATATATTTTCTGTCGAATATAGGTGACTCTCGAGTCAAATAAGGAAGATGAATGCTGACTGTTTGTCATCCTCAATGTCAATCTTCACAAGAGGACATCAACTCAAAAGCCCTGTCAACCCACAATTTGGATCACAGGTTATCATACAGCTCATATCATCATAGTGTAAAGTTGTCAAGGAAGTTAACGACGTGTCTCATTTGAATAATTGCAAATGCATGAACTGGGTATAATATTCTAAAAATGAATTATCTTGGGAGTATACTTGAGGTCATATTTACTGACATATGCCTAACCCCGTTGAAGGTATAAGTGGCTCTCCCGCCAATGTCATAATAGCTCATTTGATCAGTCACCACTTCTGTAAAAGAATACCACTTGCTGAAGGAAAGTATAATGCTCAAAGAAAATATACCCATCATTCCACCATGAGAAGAAATCCCATGGGAAAGTAAATGAGAAAAAAATTAGAAGAACTTAAAAAATAAATTATTACTATTACTGGCACTCTAACGATTTTTACAGTATGAATAATAGTATAAATTGTGAAGTGGACTTGCAATGTTGAGTAGTAGTAGTATTTTTGTTTATAGGGTGCATTGACGCCTATGGTCATTTCGCATCGCTTCAAATCATAGAATAACCCCTATTGGACAAACACAACACCCATGCCCTAGGCGGAACTCAAACCCACATCCTTTGGGTTAGCTAGCGAGTGCTTTACTGCCAGGTTAACCTACAATGTTGAACTACCATGGCAAATATTTATCTAAAAGATCTGGAAATTCTTTGAGTAATGATTTCAATGTTTTTCAAAGGATGAGAAATTTATGTTAATGACAATTATTTTCCATGTGTAGAAAAACTTTAATTCATTTTGTAATAAACTTGCAACAATAGATTTTATTCACTGTTTTTTTTCTTGGAAAAAAGTGATGTTTTGAAAAATTCTTAAATTAACTTGCCTTCATTACCATTTCTATGCATACTTAAAAACTCCCAAAGTTAAAGGAAAATGGTATGAAAAAAATAATTGTGATCATAACTTATTTGGTTTTGTTTTGATGAAGATTTTTAAAATTTTAAATGATCCACCAAAAATGATTGTGAGCATTCAAAATGGTCCACCTGTAAAGTGTTTTGTAGTATAATATTGAAGTTTAATATCAAGAGTTAGACCATAATGAGTATGACATAATTTATGAAAATAAAATTAGGGACATTTAGATTTGATGAGTGAACTACATGCATAGTAACTCTTAGAAAAATCTAATATTTTTGAGGTATTTCATAGCCATTAAAAATAATTGATTTTAACTCCATTTTGTCTCTCATGGCTATGCTTTTGGACTAATTCACAGAACTCTTATTTGTCATGACAACAGTCCAAAAAGGTTGAAATGCATTCAACGAATTGCTTCATCTACAGGGATTTAAGTCTTCGACCATTACAGCATTAAGGCTTTGCTGATGTCCTTATTTTAATAAACTCCAGAGGATGTTTAAATAAATTCAATTTAAATAATATTAAGTACTTAAAGTATTCATATGATAAATCAGGATGTAGAGGTGATATAGCCATACTGTAGAACCATCTTTCACACTTGAAGCCATTAGTCATTTGAAAACAGTGTTCCTAATTATTTTATTTTATATATTAATTAAATACAAACACAGTTTATTCATAGTATTTTATAAGATATCATCTTCAGCTCTACTATGTGGAACTTTCATGATTCAAAAGAAAAACTGTGCAACTCTGCAAAAGAATAGAGTTTTTTGTCGATTTGGAAAGTTTATTTATCCTGTGCATCAAAGTATTTTACTTAATATAGGAAATAGTTTCCGGCGTGACTTCGTGGAACTGCTTCATGATTAAATGAGACACAAACTTTGAAATTCC
>WURS02431297.1:0-15786 GCA_011762765.2 Rhinocypha anisoptera | reverse complement strand
GTTTTCGAGTTAGACTGGAAACAAAACTGTCAAAAGTCTAGGGTTAGTCTTCACTCCGTTGCACTCCGCTCAGACAATAAATTTTATTTTGTCTTAGGCAATTTTTTGTATAAACTTATTGAAATAAATAATTTTTATAATGTTTTTCGGTCTCGGACATATCGCCGTGCATTGAGGCGATTACCTACGTATGCTTGTAGGAAGTATTTTATAGCTTGAAAACTTAATCTTTGAATCAAAATTCGGATGCACATTAAAGTATTGAATCAGTTTTTATTAAAATAATTGATTTAAATGCATTTTAAAGCATCTTTAGTAACTTTTTGAGCTTCGGTAATCATTACCAGTCATTTTCTACTCAATTTTGTTATTCTCCGCCATGTAATAGTTTATATATATTTATTGTTTAGTTTAATATTAATTTAAACTTGGCACCAATTTTGATGCAATTTGAAACATTTTTGCTATTTTTGTAAGCATCAGTGATCACTGCCGGTCATTTTTCACCTAATTTTGTTATTCTCCGTCAAGTAATAGTTGAGATATTTAAATAAAAATTTTATATAAATTCAAAAATCGCGCCAAAGTGAATGTAGCGCCACCAGTGGTGGTTGAGCAAACTATTTTTAAAAGTTTCTTCCTTCTTTGTTTATCCGGTTTACTCACCACTACACTTACACACTGCTCACCACGGTAAGTATTATTTTGAATATCTCGGCCGTTTTTGGACCAATTTTGATCCGGTTTTCTACAATATTTGTCTTTTGGGTACCCCCATTCACTGAAATCTTGCTGGTTTCAGCCTAAATCAAACATTTCAACCTGATTCGATTTTTGTTTTTTTCTTCGGTAAGTTAGCCCATTTTATCACATTTTTGGCTCAAATTTTTAAAAAACTGTAAATAGCTTAGTTCTTTGTAACCAAAAAACTAGCCTTTCTAGACAAATTTGAAATGCCCCATCTAGTCGATTGATGCTCACATTGCAAAATGATGCGTCAAAACATATTTCGCTTTGATTGCATACAATACAATTGAGCTCAAACAGTAAGTGGGACCCTTGCTTAATTCAACCTTACTAGGGTTGCTCTATGATTTGACCTTGCTGATTTTTATACTACTATCTGAGGGTAGTTTACTGGTGATATAAAACGGACCTAACGGAACCCAGAAATAAGTGTTTTCTAGGGTTAAAAGCTGACTATATTGAAATCAATACTACTATTTGAGACGAGTTTATTGAGCTTATAATTGAGACCTAGCGGGATCTAGAAATGGGTGTTTTTAGGTTTAAAATTGACTCAATTAAGTTCAAATCTACTCTTTGAGACAAGTTTATTGAGCATATAGTTGGGACATAGCGGAGCCTAAAACCGATGTTTTAGTATATTTTAAATTCTTATTGTTAACTTTTTGGGAGTTTTACAACAAAAAAAACAAATTTCTCAAATTTCTTACTTTCGATTTTGTTTAATTTTTAAAATAAAAATTGGTTTAAATGTTACAATTAATATTCATTTGTCGGAATATTTGAAATAATGCTTGTACAAATGTTACGTCTAATTTAAATTTATGATTCATGATTTTTAATAAATTATACATTTTATTTGTATTTGAATTAATTTTATAATTAATTTTATTGTTTTGATTAATATTTAAATGTTAATTTTTTAAAAAATAATTTTGACGCAAATATTTTGTTTTTTATAAAATTGGTCTAATGCAAAGAACCTATTTTTTTCAATCCAATCAATCTACATATTTCATCTGTGTTAGAATTATTTTTTTTGCATTATTTAATTTGAACTAACTTTAATTTGATATATTTATTTTATTTTATTTAAACATATTTTTAATGGAATATGATTTATTTAAATTTAATTTAAAGTTTATTTTAAGGAACAATGTCGAGCTCAATTAGTTCGGAAACAATTGACTGGGACGCACTTGATGCTATCATCTACGGTCAAGTAAGAAAACAACAAACTTAAAAATTTTTAATATTTTTTAAAACATTAAACTTAGAACAAAGTTTAAAACTAAGTTTTATTTATGTAGTAATTTAAAAAACAAAATTAACAATACATTTAAGTAAAAAAATAAGTGATTATTAGCCAAAAAGTTTAAGCTAGTTTAATCATGATTAGTTAAGTTAAAGTTAATTAATGTTTAATAGTTTAATAATGTATTGTTTTGTTTTGTTAGTTTCAAACTGGTTTTTAATATTTTTAAATAATTTTATAATTATCTGATTTTGATTTTGATTTTGACTTTATTATTCTCTCTCTTCTATCTCTCACTTTCTAATTCTTTTATTCTTTTTCTTTTTTGCTTTTTTAAATTTTACTTATATTTCTACCTATAATTTTTAGTCTAGTCTTTATCACCAATTTGAATCTAATTTTGGGTGTTACGTATCTAAGTTTCTATTTAATAGATTAAAATTGTTTTGATAATTTTTTAGATTTTTTAAAAATTAATTATATATTGAATATATTATATTATATTATTATATTATAATTATATATATATTCTAGATTTTAGTTTTACGTACGTTTTATTTAAATATTTACAATATTAAATTAAAACTTACTTTTGTTTGATTATGATTTATTAAAAATGAATTTTAATATTAGAGCACTGCGAACCCACTGCAAGGTGATCAAAGAGGAGAAAGTCGAGAAGAAGAAGGAAACGAAGAAAAACCTCAAGAAAAAGAAAACCAAAGTCAAATTTCTGGTGAACAGGTAAAGAAACAACACACTTCATAAAAACATAATTCCTAAAGTATCAATCTTCTCCTATATATTAATAATATGGTCGTGTTTTTCTATGTTCTATCTTTTAAGTCTTATGTCCTATGTTTAATGTTCAGTCATTTTTTGGTATTGTGCTACCCATAATTTTGTACTGTGAGAGTTACGCTACTTCCACTGTGCTTAATCGATTCGAATCTATTGTGATTCGAATTTGTTACCAATTCGAATCTAACTTAACTCTCACTCTCTCTCTCTGTTTGATTTTTCTGTTATTATCAAAAATAATTAAAATAAATTTCTCAATAATAACTTTTTAAACCCATTAAATTTTTTTATTTTTTTTTGTTTATTTTTTTATTTCAAAGCTTTCTAACCCACTGATTATCGATCTATCTTCGGACTTTTCGGAAGTAAATCAGATAAGCTTGTTAACCCTCTTTCCATACATATTTTATATATATTATAATAAAGTTTATGGTCGTATTATTCTATGAGTTCTATGTTATGTCATTTTTGGTGTTTTGGCCACTCACGTTTTTTACGGTGAAAGTTTGGCAACTTCCACTGTGCTTTACCAATTTGAATTTATTTTAATGTTGTTTTGATTTGAATTTATCACTGATTTAAATCAAACTTTTGTTTTTTATAATTTGAATTCATTTGAATCTAACTTTTTGTGTGTTATGATTTGAATTCTCATCTAATTGGTTTCAAAAATTTAAATTTTTCCAATTCACACTTGATTTAATTTCAATTTTGTTTGTACAACATTTTAAATCATAACCTAGGCAACATTATAAAAATAGTTTAATCTATTTGATATTCGTTGTCTGAATATGATTATTAAATAAAAATACTCTATTTTAAATAATTTCAAACTGTTTTTAATAGTTTATAATAATAATTCGATTTCATTTTTTTAACTTATTTTGATTTTGACTCTCTCGCTCTTGCTTTTTCTCTCTCTCTCTCTCTCTCTCTCTATCTCACTCCCTCTCTCTCTTTCTCTCTCTCTCTCTCTCTCTCTCTCTCTCTTTCTCTCTCTCTGTTCATATCTGACCTACTGCATATAATATTTTGGTTTTATTTATCTTTCAAAGTCACCGCGCCATCCAGCAGAAGATGTGGTTTATCTGACTGACCAATCAGAAAAGGTAAGCCTGTTAAATCTTACATATAATTATTAAAATATGGTTTAGTCTATTTAATGTTAGTTGTTTGTACTTTAATTAGATAAATATTTTATTTTTGAATAATTTCTAACTGTTTGTTTTATAAAATCATTTTACGTCTTATTTTAACTTTAATTCAAACTTTCTCTTACACTTTTTTTTGCATATTTCTAGGCGGTGTTGGTGGTTTCGACCGTTGCCAAACATGTCCCGGTAAGCTTGTTAACCCTTTCGATCCCAAAGATTATCAGTAAAAGATAAGCCTTATATCGCTAATTGAATGAGCGGGACACATACGTCCCGATAGCGCCTTCGGGAGCAAAAGGGTTAAGAAACTCTCTAAAAAATCTGCATATCAACCAAAATTAAAATAGACAACTTTTAATATTCAAAGATTAATGATTTAGAAAATTGGGTGTTTTTTCTCCAAAATAAAAATGATTACTAGATTTTGGTTAATTTAGAGTGGAAAAAGGTTAAATAAAAGGTAAACCTTATATAAGGTGGTGGCACCTGCTATCAATGGAAAGTCTGGTGAAGACTCTTGTGGGAAGATAAATTGTTTTATACTCACTGTCTCACTCTCTTTTTCATTTTTATCATTCTTTTTTTTCTCTCTCTCTCTCTCCTCAGTTTTTCTCCTCTCACCTACTTTCTCACATTTTCAACCACACAACACAATGTCGTGTTAATCTAAGCAAAATGAGTATGTCTTGTGAGTCTAGTAATTACAACCAGAACTTGCCGGTGTAGACCTAGGACTACAGAAACTATGTGGTTAAAGAGAGAGAGATGGAGGGAGAGAGAGAAGACAATTACCAAAGTTGTCACCATAGTGTTGTTAATGACTTTGTATGTAAGAGATAAATGAGTGAGTGAGTGAGTATGAAGGGGGAAAATGGGTGCAAATAAATAAAACAAAAGATAGATAACGGCAAAAAATAAAGTTGAAAAGAGCAAAAATAAAATGAAATTCAAAAAATAAAAAGTAAAAAAAATATTTTCTTATCTCCTATGTATATTAATGAATAATATGGTAGTGGTTTTCTATGTTCTATGTTCTGTCATTTTTTTGTATTGCGCTACCCACGTTTTTTTATAGTGAGAGTTACGCTTCGAATTCACTTTTGTGATTAGAATCCCTAACCGATTTGGATCTAACTTTCTGTCTTATGATTCGAATTTTATTCCAACTAAGTTTGAATTTTGTGCATAAATTTTCAAATTTTCCTTCAATTTGATTCGGAATTTGAACTTTTCCAATTCCCACTCAATTTGAATTTTTTGCATAAACCCAATTAACTCAAGTTTTACCTCAACTGCTTTGCCGCCGTTTTTTTACAAAGGGCAGACGGTCTTCTTGTAAAAATAAATTTTTAGATTTTGAAATTTATAATTGAAATAAAGTGATAGAAATAGTGATAGAAATCAAGAAATAGAGATAGAGAGATAGATAAATAAATAAAGAGAGAGAAGAGAGTTATTCAGTATTGAAAAAAAAGTAGATTGTCTTTTACCTTGATTGCCAAACTCGAGTGGCTTTGACAAGAACAGCAAGCTGCACATTTTGCCATCAGTCTTCGTCTTCATCACTTTGTCAACTCTCTTATCCTCCTTCTCTCTCTCTCTCTTTAACGCATTCTCTTTATTTTAATTGTTTCGTCCCCATTGATGAACACATTGCTAAACGCAAATGCTCTATCGTATGTGGTGAAGTGAACAACCAATGACAAGATTCAAACATAATAAGAAAAGTGAAAAGAAGAGAGAAAGAGTTTGTATGTGAGTGTGAGAGTAAGAGAAAGAGTGAGAGAGAGAGAGAGAGAGGAAACAAAGAATTTGGCCCTTACGTGAAAGACTTTTGCGGATCCCGGTCAAGTAAACCAATAAATGTACCTAGTTGGCATATAGAAATAGTGCAATTCTTTTTTTTCTATCTTTCACTCACAATCTCTCTCTCTCTCTCTCTCGCATTCACTCTCTTTATATATCTTTATGTTTGTTTCATTTTCTCTTTTACACTCTCTGTCTCGGTCTCTGTCTGTCTCTCTCTCTCTCTCTCTCTCTCACACACACAGTCACCAACTTACCACCCGCAAGTCTACCCACACACGCATACACACATTCACCTAACATGCGGGTACTTAAATGTGAAACCGGAAACCGGAAAGTGTCTGCTTCAATCACCATTCTTTTCTATTCATTTTTGAATGGTGGAAAATTTCAATAGTTGATAGTTAGATGGAAGATATATTCTCTTTCTGCCACATGGTTCATCGAGAAATGAACGATACGAAGGAAAAGTGAGAAAGTGTGTCGGTGAGTTGAGACTGTGAAAAGGATATAATCTAATTATCAAAAGGTTCATTATTTCACTTGTCAAAAGAAGAAGAGAGAGAGATAGAAACTAAAAGACTAATCAATTCTGCTTGGCAATTATGTTTTGAATGTGTTAATAAAATGTTAAAGGAAAAGACTTGCTTGCATGTCTATGACAATTATTTTATTAGAAGTAAAGACAATTGAATAATTTGACAAAGAAATTATTTTTTAAAAATAATATAATACTTTTTGATAAAATAAAACAATTTAATTTAAGTTTAAGTCAGTTGGTAAGATGTTAGGATTGCATTATTCTATCTATAGAAAGTTTAAGTACTTAAAACTGTTGACAAAATTTTAATTCTAACCAACATGTTAGTTCAATAAAAGGATAAATTGATTACATTTAAAACCCTTTTTTTAACTTTTAGGTCAATTTAAATGGGTTTTTGTCTAGGTGATTGTGAAAAGTAATCTATATATAAATGAAAAGTATGGTAGTGGGTTTCTTTGTTCTATGTTTATATTTTGGCATTTTTCGTTCTCTGCAATTTTTGTTGCACTGTGCTTAGCCGATTTGAATCCAAGTTTTGTAGTTGTAATTCGATTTCATTGCCGATTTGAATCTTTAACCAATTTAAATCAAACTTTTTGTGTAAGAATTTGAATCTTATTCCGATTTGATTAGAATGTTGTGCATAATTTTTCGGATTCTCATTCAATTTGATTCGAATTTTTAAATTTTTTAAATTCTTACTCGATTTGATTGAAATTTTTTGCATATTCATTTAAATTGTAAAACTCGAATTTGAGAGGTATACTTTCTTTTGTAAATATATATGGAAACAAATTTAATTTATTTAACCAATTTGATATATAATTTTGAATACTTCAAAGTAGATTAATTGATTTAATTACCGAATCAGTTAAATTAAAAATAAAAATATTATTTTAAGTTCAAAAACGCGGTTGAACAAGAAAATTATTAAAACAAATTATATTTTAAAGATATAAGTGAACGATAAATGAACTTCACACTTTTATAGGAAATGCTCATTATAAGATTCATTTTTACGCAAAAATGAAATTAAACTCTCTTACTCACCTTTTTCTCTTTATCACCAAACAAGACATTCTTGGAAAAACACTTTATGTCTACTAAAAAAATAAATTTTGTTTCCAAGTATTGCATTGTTGAATTTTCAAGAACAAGTTTACTTTCCTTGTAATATAACAAAAAATCTCTTAAACATACTTTTAATTTTCTTTGTTAACTATATATTTTCAAATTCACTATCCACAATTGTATTATATTATTTTTCAAATATAATAAAACAAATAGAACAGTGGCAAAATGGTTTGGGTTGCGTCATGCCGGGCAAAAGAAATTCGTTTTAATTTGTAAAATAAAACAAAATTTATTATACTATATATATTATATTATATTTTGTTCTTTGGTGACAAATGCGTTTAATGTATAATTATAATGGTGTAAGAGTAAAAGTGAAAAGCGAGAAAGAGAGAAACAAAGAGAGAGAAAGATAGGGAAAGAAAGAGGGAGAAAGGGAGAGAAAGAGAGAGAAATAGGGAAAGAGAAAGGGAGAGAAAGAGAAAAAAACCCAGATGATTGTCTTGTCTTTGGTTTTCAGCAAAGTGAGAAATTGAGATCTTAATGGACATAGGTAGTGTCTGATTCACTTAATGTCCAACTGAGAGAGAGAGAGAGAGAGAGAGAGAGGGAGGGAGAGAGAGAACGAGAAAGACACTGTCTACCTGTGCAGGTGTCACATACATATTAAACAAGAATCCGGTGAACGTTAATATCTGCCGGATCTCTCTCTCTCTCTCTCTCTCTCTCTGTGTGTGTGTGTGTGTGTGTGTCTTTCCCTTTCTCTCTCTCTTTCTCTTTCTCTCTCAATCTCACCATCTCTCTCTCCTCTCTTTCTTTCTTTCTCTACCTCCCTCTCTCTCTCTCTCTCTCTCTTGTTTTATTCTTTTTCATTTTCACTTTCTCATTGTTAATCATTTTTCATTTCTATCTCCCATTTTCTCTTTTTCACTTATGTCAAGCTGGTGTGGGTGAGAAGAGCATCATCAGTTCTAATTAAATAGCCACTCACCTCTCAGTTCCGACAGGTAAGTGTCATACACACACACACACACATTCTCTAATGGGACTCTCAACACATTCAATACAATATACATTAACACTCCAAACACTTTTTGACAAACAACAAATTTCTTAGTAAAACAATTTATTTTTCCTATTAGTTCTCTCCTACACACACTTTACGTTTTTTATCTTTTCATTAAAACATGATACTATGATATTTAAAATCAAGTGTTTAAATTTCAAGAAGTTTTAAGTAGTATATGTGATTAAATATGATACTTGAAAAATCAAAATCACTTATCAATCAAGTGTTTCTAATATATATATACTTAAAATTTTTCTACTTATCAAGTGTTTGCTTTAAAATTTCAAGTGGCACACATTGATAATTGAATAAACGAAAAAATTGAGCATTTTATATTCAATTGAGATTTTTATTATTATTAATTCAATTATCTTTGTTCAAGAGTACTTCAGAACACTATTGCATTTTGCTTTTAAATCAATTTAAATTTAAATGATCACATCTGTTATTCACTTACTTTTAAAATCACTTGATTCAAGAGTTTTCATTTGAAAATTGTTTTTTTGAATTATTTTAAGTGTCACCCTATATATTGCGTAATTGAGTGAACGAAAAGCAATGAAAGATGATTTGATGATATTTCATTCTACAAACTATGTGTGTTTTTATATTTTATCATTAACTAAAAGATTCTAGATAAATTCACAATCAAAATTCCGTGAAAATAAAAAATGGAATATAAAATATTAAATATAAAAATATTACTTGTTAATGGATGAGTTAAATGGCTTAATTACAAATTTATATATTTTCCTTTGTTTAGATTACCTTCTCCTATATATTAATGAATAATGTGGTCGTGTTTTTCTATGTTCTATATTCTGTCATTTTTGGTATTATGAGAGTTATGCTACTTCCACTGTACTTAACCAATTTGTATCCATTGTTGTGATTCGAATTCTTAACCAATTCGAATTTAACTTTCTGTGTTATGGTTCAAATTTTATTCCAATTTGGTTTGAATTTTGTGCATAAATCTTCAAAGTCTCCGTCAATTTGATTCGGAATTCGAATTTTTCCAATTCTCGTTTAATTTAATTTAAATTTGTTGGATAACTCTTTGAATTAACCGAGTTAATTAACCGAATTAATTAATTCGAGTTTGACCTCAGCGGCTCTGTCGCCGTTTTTTAAAGCCCTGGCCCTCTTGTAAAAAATATTTATTTATTTATTTCTGTCTCTGTTTCAATATCTCACTTTTTTCACTCTCTCATTTATACTATCAATTTTACTTACTCGTCTTTTAGACACTTTAACCTTTCACAATCTCATGTTGACTTCTTTCTCTCTCTCTCTCTTTCTTGGCAACTGCTGTCAAGTTGACACTGTCAACAAGCCAACCTATTTTGACCTAAATAAACACATTTCAAGATCCTAAGCAATTGCTCGGGTACATTGGTCTACAGAGAGTTGCGATTATTTCATTTAATTTTCCCTTGCGCTCTTTCAATCATCCACTATTTCATCATCATCCTCATCTCTCTCTCTCTCTCTCTCTCTCTCTCTGGTCTACTCGTTTCCTAATCACATCTCTAATTTATGATGTCGTGCCACCTAGATGTCATCGAATTAGGATTTGGTCTGGTTTGCAGTTGGTGGAAAAGTTTTTGGTGTATCTCTTGTTGTTGGTGGATTAGTTGCTCGTAATTTGTTTCTCTTTCTCCTAGTCTCTATTTTCCCTCTTCAACTCCCTTGGGTTAATATAGTAGACCATTGGTCAATGGGGAGTTGCTTTTTTGAATAACTGCTCTCTAAAGAGACAGAAAAAATTGTGAAACTATGAGACACGGGAAAAAATTGGATATAAATTATAAAAAATAATAAAATTGCAATAAAATAACTATTGATTAAATGAGAAATATGCAAAAAACATGCTAGAAATTATTACTTATTATGGTCGTTGATTTTTATGTTCTATGTTAATGTTGTTTTTTACACTTTTCCCTCGTGCGCAGTATAATTTAATTTTTAGATCAATTTGATTCAAATTTTTGACTGTCATAATTTAAATTTTTATCCGATTTAAATCTAACTTAAATCTAACTTTTTTGTATTATAATTTAAATTGTTACACTTTGAATTTAAATATTTAGACATGTGTAAAAAATAATAACGGTTAGTGTTATGAAAGTAAAAAAATTTAGTTTAAACATGGTTTCAAAAAATTCTAAAATATGATGAGAGATAGATGGCATGAGAGATTTGGGTGTGGTTTAATTTGGTTAAAAAAATCTCAACAAAACTATTCTTAACCTTAGATTACTTTCTCTCTCTCACCTTTCTCTCTCTCCGCTCTCTTTTTCTCTCTCTCTCTCACTCATGGTGCGTGTGTGTAAAAACCATACTCCACGTTTGCAAGTGTAAAAGTGGGATTGTCGAGAATAGTGGTACATGAGAAATTACCACAAACTAATTTGTTGTTTCTCTTTTTCGCTCTCTCTCTCTTTCTCCTTCTCACTCACTCTCTCTTTTTCTTTCTCTCCTTTTCTCGCTCTCTCTCCCTTCTCTTTTTTTCATTTGATCTCTCTCCCTTACTCCCACACTATTGCCAAGGATAGTTGGTCCTGGCAATATTTGAGAGAAAGAGAGAGAGAGAGAGATTGAGAACCAAGTCAAAGTGAGCAGAGTTCATAAAATATTCACAAGACACACTACCACTGCACTAGGTACAATGTTGCTTGGTTTAGTTATTGTAGGGTCAAAGAGGGGAGAGAGAAAAAAAGATAATAGGAGAGAGAAAGAAAAAGGAAGAGAGAAAGAATATTTATACTACTATTACTATTGCTGTTACCAACAAAAATAGCACTCGATCGAATTTTTTTTACATTTGTGACCAATTAAACCTGTCCTTATTCCTCTCTTTCTACCAATTTATATATTTCTCAAAAAGTCTCTCAAGTTTATATACAAAAGTTAATAAGAGATTTTTCGTTGCGCAAATTCACGTTGTTCATGCGTCAACATTCTACACTGACCACTCAGCACTTGAAAAGCAATTTCAATTTTCTGATAAAATTTCATTCCTTACTTTCTCTCTTTCTCTCCTCTCTCTCACATACATTCTCTATTTTTTCCTTATTTGTAGAATGTTTTTTCACTTATGTTTGTGTGTCTGTGTTCCTGTGAATTTGTGAGCCAAAAAGTGTGTTTGTGTGTGCATTCAAACCAGAAAATAATTTAACAAATCCTCTAGGATATATTTTGTTGTAAAATTGAAAAATTGCTGTTTCTCTCTCATTCTCATTTTCTCTGGTTTGCACACACAAACCTCCCCCTCCAGTTTCATTTCCCCTTCTCTTACGGTAGATAGTCTTGTGAACACCAAGACCGCGGGGCAGTGTTGGCCAGTTGACCAGTTGGAGATAAAGAACAAACTTCTTACTTAGAAATGGGTGAGAGATAAATAAGAAAAGAAAAGAGACAGATAGACAAGAGATAGAGATAGATCGTGTTTCGAGCAACAACGAAAAAAAACGAAACAGGCATCAGAGTGAAAAACAAGAATTGGCAAATTAATTTAGCTGTCGTCACCGTTGGTGTGGCGGCGTCAATCGTGTTCAACATGAATGGTTTCGGGTCGTAAGTTGGTTTCACTGGAACCAGACTTGCTGAATTAAGCACAAATAGCTATCAAGTGTGTATAATTTAAGCTAATCTTTTTAAGATGTTTCGACTGCTTATATCATGTTTAAAAATATTGTTTAACGGTTTCTTATTTTATGTTTCTAACAAGGAAATCAAACAAACATTTAATTTTGAGTTTGAAAGGATTCATTACCTTAACTACTCTTTATATCGGTAGACTTTGAAGTGTAAAAGAATTTTTCTGTAAGGCTTTTAGGAGAGGAGATTTTGAGCTTTGACTTTGGTAATCTATTTTAAAGTCAATGAAGTCATTAGAGATGTCTGAAAGTTTAATTCCAGATTTTAAAAAAAATTATTTAATTAATTTTATTTTTATTTTCCAAACTAGTTAATTTTGGCAATTAGTTTACGTTTAAATTTTATACTTGAAAAAAAATAAAATCCATTATTGAGGAGTATTTTTAAACCGATGCGTTCTGTGTTTGACGTACCACCGGATTCAAGTTGAATCAAACCGAGGGCAACCCAAAACAAAAGGTGACTCAAAGTGACAGTAGTAGGGCTAACTTTTGACTGTTTTTAATTTCCTCATTCTCTCATTTGCCACTGATTTTTTGATTTTTTCTCACTTTCACCTTCTCTCTCTCTCTCTCTCTCTCTCTCTCTCTTTATCTCCCTTTCTCTTACTCTCTTTTTCTCTTACTCATGTGTAACATGCTTCACAACCTACCAAAAAAACACACACTCACACACACACCGAAACAAAAACGGGTGTGGGTGAATTGAAGTGAACCAAAGGTGTATAGTGTGTGGGGTAAAGTTGTAACCAAAAATGAAAAATGACAACAACAGAGCAACGTGTGCCTAAACCAGTGCCTGTTGTGTTCTCCCTCTTTCACCCCTCCTTCGAAACGACCCATAACACAACAAAATGGCAACCAAACAACAGACAGACAAACAGATAGGTAGAATAGAATAGAGTGTTATGGAGTGAGCAGTGAAGGTGAAACGTGTACCAAAGTGTAAATTTGGAGAAAATAAAGTTGAAATGAAGATAATATATGTTAAGAGTAAGTAAAAAAATATATAAGTGAGAAAAAGAAAAATGAATAACGAGAAACAAAGATAAGAAAATAGAAAGAAAGATGTCTTAGAAGTTAGAAAAAAACAAAAACAGAAAAAGTTAGATAAAGAGAAGAGAAGAAAGAGAAGAAAGAAAATTAAAGTTGAAAAAACAATTAAATACCAAGAAGAGAGTGTGCAAAAAACAAAAATGTACTAAATTTTAAGTGAGTGAGAGAAAGAAAGTCTGAAAATGAGAGAAAAATAAACTACCCACCAAAGAAACCATACTCAAGTCACTTGAGTTAACTTATAAAAATTAATATAAATTATAATTTATATTTATATAGATATAACTTGAGTTATCGTTTTTTTGAATTGTATTTTAATTAAATCTCCTCCTGCCACTTTTGGCATACACACAGAAAAATAGTGGAAACCTTGGGAAGAGTATAGAAGAAAAGAAAAAGAAACGTAAGATGAAGACGAATGTGAAGAGGGGGAAAATAAGTAAGAGAGGGAGAGAGAATAAGAGTGAGAGAGAAAGAGTGAATAGAGGGAGAGTAAGAGAGAGAGAGAGAGCGAGAGTAAGAAAATCAGAGTGTTTCTTTAGAAAACCACTGTGTGTGTGAGTGTATGTTCATTGTGTTGGATGAGTCTAGACATGAAAACTTATAAGTGGAAAGTATAATTAATTAGTTTGGTAATTTTCCCACACACACACTAAACCAGATTGGTTGTTTTTTTGGCGGACGGCACTTCAGCGCCGGTGTAAAATTTTTTTGAATACCGAATCAATCGAATTATGTTGAAATAGTTAATGGGTGTGATAGATTTGGGTAGCAAACCATTTCTTTAAATGGTCATTTTTAATATAGTCAAATGACCTTGGTTACTTGAGGGAATAGGAAGGCAATGGGGAGAAAAGAAAAGAGAATGAGAGTGAAGAAAAGAAAAGAGAATGAGAGTGAAGAAAAGAAAGAAGAAGTAAAAGTGGGTAGAAATAAAAACGAGAGTATACGAGAGAGTGAGTGGGAGGTAGAGAGAGAGAGAGAGAGAGAGAGAGAATTTATGTTCGAAACAACAATACCCAATTTTTTTGTCGTTGTTGTTGATGCGTTATCGTTACTACCCCATTATGATATGTGCCCAGTGATATTAATCTTGTAGGAAGTTTAGGATATTGCCACCAGTGTGCCACATCTACTGAGGCTATCATCATCATCATCATATTTTGTTAATACATTGCAATTCACAACATTTTGGGGTAGGTATTGAAAGAGAGAATAGGAGAGATACCAAAAAAGCATAAAATAGACAAATGGATGAATGAAAGTAAAAGAAAGTTAAAGATAAATACAAAAGAAGTTAAAGTGAATGAAAATAGATGAGCAGAATATAAAAAGAGAAGGGAAGTGAAAATAAGAAAAAAAGACACTGAAAATTAGTAAGAGTAATAAAGAAAAAAGTTAAAGAAAAAAATGATAAAGTGAGAGAGAGAGAGAGAAAGAGAGAAAGGAAAGAGAGATAAATGTGATAAAGTGGACGATTTATGTCAAACTATAATGGTTTTGGCCCCAAGTTCTTGTTTTGTGGGGTGTGTATCTCTCTCTCTCTCTCTCTCTCCTTCCCTCTCTTTCTCTTTCTCTCTCTCTCTCTTTTATTCTCCCTCTCTCTCTCTTATTCTCTCTCTTTCTCTCTCTCAGTGTGTGGGATACACCATGCAGCCTAATATTCATGCGATGAGTGCTAACTAGATCTATGCAAATTGGTTCACCAACAAATACATTGTAACACACTGTGCGGAAAAAGTAAAAGTGAAAGAGTAAAAGATAGACAACATGAACAAAAAAACACCAAAAGGCATTGTCATGGGAAACAATGTTGCACTGTTTTTTCTTACTCAAATAACCCAAAATCTACTTCTTGGTGTTGTGTTTAACATAACTCATTCATTCCCAACGGCACCTCACTCACTTTAGACTTTATTTTCTCTCTCTCTCTCTCTTGCTCACTCAAAATGAAGTTAAAAATTTAAATATGCAAAGCCAGATTGATAAATGACAAATGCAAATAAGTAAATGTGAATATAAAATATTTAACATTGCATAATATTTATATAAAAAATGTATATATATTCTCATAATTGAATATATTGTTACAATTTTGTTAGGATTTACAAATAATAATAATAATAATCTATGACAAATAAGCAATTTGGTAAACTAAAAACGACAAAAATAATATTATTTAAAATATTTAATTAATAATCCGAGTTATATGAAAGTTTAGTGTAAATTGAATACGTATTTATATATTTTAAAAAAATGTCATTCATATAAATTGTTGCTCCCTGTCACATTTATATAAAAATGAATATATATTTTCACAACCAAATATATTGTCACAATTTTGACAATTTTGTTTGAATTTACAATAAACAATAATAATAATAATCTAGGACATGTAAGCAACTTCGGTAAACTCAAATTGACAAAAATAATGTTATTTAAAATATTATAAATTAATAATCTAAGTTATATGAAAGTTTAGTGTAAATTGAATGTGTTTATATATTAAATTTAAAAAAATGTCATTCATATAAAATGTTGCTCACAGTCACATTTGTAAACACATACCGCAAAAATTTAAATTTTAAATATTTTAGTTTTAAAAACTAATTTCAAAA
>WURS02431296.1:0-34684 GCA_011762765.2 Rhinocypha anisoptera | reverse complement strand
CTCTCTCTCTCTCTCTCTCTCTTTCTTTCTGTCCGCAATAACCTAACATCTCTCTCTCTCTCTCTTTCTTTCTGTCCTTATTAACTTATTAACACGTTTCGTGCCCTACCCCTTACCTACTACCTAAAAACTAAAGATGATGGTTGAACATAAATAAAATAATATCCTCCCCATTATTCTTCTGTTCAAATATGCGAAATGGCTTTTGCACCTCATTCTCCTCATCTTCCATTTCCTCATCCTCACCAATATCTTCTTCGTTTCCATTTTTCTCAAACTCATCTTCCTCATCCTCATCTTCATCACTTCCCTCTTCTTCACCCTCATTTTCTTCATACTCATTTTCCTCACTTTCATTAACTTTTCTAAATATGCTAAATACGTTTTCTACCTCATTAATTCGAATTAATTTCATAAAGCTCGTGTCAAGAACACCTTGAAATAAGTGAGGGTATATTCTACTCTCAAATAAACAATTTCTAACCTGAGTATATTTATTACATAACAAATAAATCTGATTTTTATGTCTTACTATACTAACTATTTTATAATAACAATTTTTAACGAAAATATAGCACCCCTTATCAGAAGTAGAGAGTTTAAACCTACGGTAGCTAATTTTATTTAACTTTAAACATAAATTTAAATCAAGATTAAATTTAGTTAAACATAGCTTTTCCTGTTCACTAAACGTATCTATTTTCATATTGCTAACTTTATTAAAGCTAATTTCATTGTTTTGCTTTTGTTCAAGCGTCTTCCATTTCAAATGTTTGAACAAATCAGACTTGCAAATTAAATTTTGAAAAACTGCACTAAAACACTCTCCTCTAGTGATACAAATTGCATATATTGATGATTTAACCTGAACTTTATTAAATATTTGCTGCTGAACATTAACTGAGCTAAAAATTTTCCTAGACAACTCACCTATGCAATTTTCTGATATAAAAGCCGAATTAACTGGTAAAGGACCATATAAACGGACAGTCATTGGCAGGTGTGCCAGAGAATGTACATTATAACGACATAGATACCTGCCATATATCCGTTTAAATTCGAGCAAGAATTCATTAATTTCGTCTTCAACTCTGTCTAGGTCTCTATCATATATAATTCTCTGACACATTATAGAAAGAATATATGAGAGCCTTGAGAAATTTCGATACTTATCATCCGAAATGATTCCCTCTAAAGCTGGCAAACAATAGAATAAAAATAGTTCATAATCTATCGCCTTCCAGTCACCTACTTTAAGTTTTGGCAATGTCCTGTTTAAAGTTCGTTGAAGCTGAATTTTTTCAATATTATTATTAATCTGCTCTATTTCCTCTAAACTAAGCTTATTATTTATATTTATCTCAATATCCTCCCCATTTTTGCGCTAACATATGTGTCTAGTGTGTTACAGCTCCAATATGTTATCAAATTGATTCTAATGCATATACTAGAATATTGAAACAAAATATTAATTAAAATCAGATTATTAGTTGATTATAGTTAATTATAAAATGTGAAATGGAAAAAAACTAATTGAGATAATTGAAACTAGATAAACAAGCAAGAAAGAATGTAAATTGAAGAATCGATAGTATCGATGTATGACAAGTGAGTGAGCTGTAGTGGTACTTTTGCTTAACACACTAGACATCGGACAGTTTTTCATTACAGAGTTACGTGAGAGGTGGAGTCGTCTGTGGTGTGATGTGTCTAGTGTGTAACGCCGCTGTATTTACACGACTTTCCGAAATGTCTTATTTTCTGGTTAACCATATTATGGAGAACGCTGAATATTTAATTAAGATCTAATGAAGATAATTGGGAATGTTTGGTAATGTTAGATTTGATCTAGATTGTTTTATTTTGACATAGAAAATGTGACATGAATTCTGAAACAAATCCATAAGCATGCCTACGGCAAGCTAAAAACAAATCCATAAGCATGCCTACGGCAAGCTAACTAGGAAAGAAATTTGTTGTAGAGGTGTAGAGGTCCGGCTAGTGTGCCAATAGTTTTATGTGCGCTGTTGAGTGCGCGTAGTGTTGGGTTACTCATTGATTGTACAAGTTCGATTATCTCGGACGAGGGTAGGCGCGCGCAAGTGCCACCGACCACCGCATTCCCCGATGCGCATCAGTAGCATTTGTTTGCTTGATGGCTTACTGACTTTATTTTTTTCAATGTAAATACCACGCATTGATTGGTGAACAACTTTAATGAGCTTAATTGAATGAGTAGATGTGAGATGTCCCTAGTACTAACTTGACTCGACTATTGTTTGTGATCATATCGTTAGAGTTAACTCGAACCTTGCCCGCGATACCCGGAATAACTCGACGAGCGATATTCAGTTTTTTGTGGTTAGACTTCAAATGACCATTTGATGAGTGTCTGGTGGGCACTGACTTGGCGCAGCTTGCTCATTTGGGGTCGCAGTTCGAAGTGGGAGACCATAATCCCCATGGTCGGTAATTGGCACTGTCTCTTTTCTCAGACCATCACGTGCCGCCTGATTGTCAAACTTTTGCAGATGTTTATTGCATGTGGAGTTTTTACTTATTCGGTTGAATATCTGATTTGTGAAAATATATCTTTTATTGTTAGACAGTAGTTTACAGACCTGGGGTTGGTGCAAAGTCTCTGCGTCCTAAGCGGTCGGTGGGTCAAAGAGAAGACGAGCCGCGGTGCACTAATTAGTCCACTTGTCGGCATTGCTAGTTTTACTCAAGTGTGGCTTTTAATCAAGTGTCTTGGTCAGCTAGACCAAGTGCCTTCTTATTATGTCTAGCGGTATGTCATATGTGTCTTTGAATGGGAAGAGCCACCCAAAAGGATTGCCGCCGATGGCACTACAAGCACGTCACTCGCTGCCCAAGGTCGCTTGACCCGAATGGTGACCGCCCGCGCAGCCATATGTAATCGATTTGGCCAGCCATATGCATAGTTGCATCGCGCTAACTTTCACCTTGTACCCCAAGGGAAAGTGTGTGTTTTGTGACAACTTCTCCCACGGAGTGACCCCATTACTAGATACTGTAGTCAATGGAACAATGCTCCCATCTAAGATCACTTGATGACAATCATTTTTCATGTAGAAACTGTCAGTACCTCTCCCTCTTACTTTGCCAATAGTTGGGCCTTTTTTCAACCATAGCCTTTCTGAAGCTAGTGCTACCTACAAATGGTGAGACTGATAGCATCTCTAGCAGCAGTTTTGCAATGTGTTAACCTTGGGTCCACATGTGACAGATTGGTGCACGAACAAACCCGGTGGCAGCGGTCCGTGTTCCTAGCCACGCTTTCCCTGCCTCAAGTGCTGACTGATTTCTATTGTGGTGTCACAAAGTGAACAAGAGAAGATGGCCATCAAATGGTGAATAGTGCAAAGGAATTGGCCAAGTGCGAGGCGAGAGCGGACTTGCACACTGCCCTGAGTATACAGCCCTACACTGCCGTAAGTACTGTGAGTATACAGCCCGACACTAGCCAACAGGTTGGGCACTCAGCTGCAGTGACTGCTTATACACTAGACGTCTCTTAGCTAGTAACGTTATTTGTTAATTCCGACATTTTATCGTCTATATATATAATATATTATATACATTAATAATAAAATTATAAGTATAATTTGCTAGAAATTTGAAAGCAAAATAGAATTAAAAAACAAATATTAGACCAAGTTTAAAGTCAAATCATGGATGCATCATTTGATTTGAACCAGACAATTATGTTGATGAGAGCAGTACCAGGAGTTTCACTTGCCGCTTGGTAGGACGGTGCGAGGTGAAGTAGTGAGAAAGGGACAGAGGGAGCAGTGGCGCGCCAGTCGACAGCCGGTCGGTCTGGCGGGTGGACGGTGCGACGCGGCGCGGGTCGGGTCGACCGAGCGGCATGCCATTAGATCGACTCTCACTCAAGTCTGCAACGCTGCCTGACGCCAGCCAGTCAGTTGTCAGCCGTGAGCCATCCCAGCAAGTCGTGCTACTGCCGTGCAACTAGTGACCACTCAAAGTGGCCAAGTCCACGCGGACCCGTGAGCTTCTTAGGATTCTTAGGAAGCACCAACCACCCACTTTACCTGAATTGTGCAGTGATCTCAGTGCCGTCTGTTCTCCACACTGGTCGCATCTCTCACTCTCGGTGGGAAAGTGATCACATTGTGCGTGTGTCAGTGCTAGTAAGGCCATTCGTCACTCCGCTATGTGCAAACATCGCTAATAGCTAGATCAATAGAGCACTTAGCGTGGTCTCACTCGAGGTCTGCATCGGCTCATATTTGTTTGTCGTTCTCCAGTCGCCGACATGATTCGTTCTCGGTGGAATCATCGCAAGACTCACCATAGAGTTGATAAATATTCCCAACACATGGCTTGTGAGTCATAACAAACTGCAATTCAATACTCAACTTTTCATCTTTCACCCATCTTGTTGCTTCACTTACTATTCACTATAAAAATGGAATCTGTCAATGCCAACGAATTTGAAGAGGTAAGTACAATCTACAATCTGTATGCGTTTGAGAGTGTCAAGCTGGTCACATTTAACAACTAAAAGAAAAGAACTCATTCAGTGTCAGTTGTGACTCCTTAGAAGAGTGGTAATTTAGTTTCAGACAACAAAATGCAAATGTCTCTCTAATAAGTAATTCATGCCTAGAGCACTTTGTACAATTTGTTTTGAGAAAACTGTTTAAACTTGAATGAATTCGAACGTAGAGAAGATGCTATTTTATTAAGCAAGAATTCAGATTTAGCAATGGCGTAACCACATCTACATGTTAGCACTTGGTTTTCTTTCTAGTGAAACGAGAATTTGACTAACCCCAAACTCCCCGTCGCTCACTAGTGTTTGATTTCATCGTTTCTCTTGACGTTGCTTGACTGGCAAGTGCAGGCCGTCATTAGGACTGTTGCCAGTAGTCATTGGTACAGGCCATGGTTGAACTCGACACGCCAGGCCTGTGCCCCTCTGGTATCTAATGAGGCATAATTGGTGATTCGACTTGACCAATGCTTCTTGAAGGTAGAGAACCCAGTGTTGGTCAATGCCAGCTCGCTAGCCTAGATCAGAGGTGAACTCGGTCTGTACGCCCCACATGTCTCCACAGCTGTGCCCTAATCAACTGACTGTAGGGCTTGTGAAATTGTAATAAGCCTTTTTGCTACTTTCTTCTGTTTAAACTGAGTTTGTGTAGTAAATCAAATACCTACCGTGTTGAATGTTTAGTTCCATCTAATGTAGGGTTCTTCTAAAGAAGGATTGCATTTTTTGTCAATTTTTATACATAGAAAAGTCGAGTATTTAATCAATTGGATTGGATTAAGCCGAAAGCTCTAGACTAATGGAGGGCAAAAATGGTATTTTTATTAAAAAAAACCTTTGATATGAAAATCTTCTTCCTTAATTGAATCAACAGTTAAAGAGTTAGAATGTCAACAGTTGTATTGTACTCTTTGAAGTTGTGGAATTGGGTTGTAGAATTAGTGGAGAAGAGGTGATGCCGGGGGTAAACGTAGGCCGTCCATTTGGCGACCTCTCTATCTTATCACCAAGCAGTTGGTGTGCTTTCATGAGTATCACTTTGTCAGCATCATGGTGTGCGATGTTTATTGTTGCCCGAGGATGGAGGTGCGCGCGAGCCGAGTGGGATAGGGGCCGATTGAGTGGCTTGTCTGGTGGATGCAAGTCTCGCTACCTCTGTCACTGGCACCAGCGACGGTCAGATAGCAATGCTAATGAGCTTGCTCGGCAAGTCGATTCTCGCAGGTCGCGCGAGCTCGCGATTGCTTCAGGCACAAGTCGGTGGTGCTTGCGCGCGCTTGATCACTGCACTGCTGACAGTCCTGACAAGTGCCCACTGGTGTCATCGCCACTCTCCATCCCACTAACATCTCGATCAAGGGACACGTGCTCGGTTGCTAGATTTCATCGGGAACCTCGGATGATTGTGTAAGTCCACACTGCAGTGTTGATGATAGCAACCAGAGATCAAACCTGGCTAACTTCAAGGAACCCACTCAACAATCACATGGCTCTGTACTTGTCGAGCACCCCTTGCCATCGAGTGGTTCAGTGCACTCCACTGCTCGTGTACCGTATCTCAGACAAGACGCAGACCACCCGGTCGGCTACGAATGCCTTTCTTGCGTGCTGATGCACGATGGCTGCAGGACTGCGATCTGATGGATTGTCGCCGAATTGGTTTAGAATTAGATAAGACACAAACACACACCCGGCGCAGGCTGGGCCTTGTGGCAATTTATGGGTCACTGCTCGTCACCACAACTTAGCCCACTTAATGATCTGCTCGTTTCGAAGTTTTAGCAGTAATCGTTCATTCAATGTCGCCATAGTTTGTCGTGATGTGTCTCGCTAATGTTACTATCTCTGTGCAGGTGGCATCGATGGAGCTGGACACCAACACCAGTGTGTCGTCCGCGAGCACCAACACAGCCCGCAACGCTTTCCTAGAGCGAGTGCGGCACGCCTCCCAATGCATCCAGAGCGGCGACTACAACACTGCCATCCGGCTTTACAACGAGGCACTCAAGCTCGACCCGACCAACCACGTGCTGTACGGCAATCGCTCCGCGGTTTACTGTCGCCTCGGCAAATATGACAAAGCACTGCAAGATGCGATCAAAGCTCGTGAGCTCAATCCCAACTGGAGCAAGGCCTATTACAGACAAGGCTTTGCACTTCAGGTAAATGTCTGAAGCAAAGAGGCCTTACAAATTGCCGGTTAGATTTTACTCTACCAGAGACCGGCACGCGCTATTAACACTCTTGCGTGTGTGTGAGGAGAGACTACCTCGCCATGCTGAGTGGAGTGTGAACTAAGTGTGTCTAGACCCATGCTTCGCCAAGTAAAGTGATTGCGTTGCTATGGATGCCACCCACCAGTGTAGTTGGTAATTAGCATTGAGAGATGGTCTCAACGATGATGCATGTTTCGTGATCAAATCCAATTTGTGTGAATCTCGCTGATTCATGTCCTTTCGGTGAGCATTGGAGCGAGACGACAAATTCTTTCTATTTGTCACTATTTTCCATCATTGCCAATTGTTTTTACGCTTGCCCATCTTAATATTAGTCTGACTGGCTGGAACAGCGCAACCCAACAGTTATAACTAACATTTGACGTTGTTTAGTACAGTTTAATTTCATTGTCCATTGTGTGATTCTGTTGCTGATCGGCCGATTCTATCTTTCCATATAATCACTTTTAGCGTGGACATGGCTATAATTCAGATTTGAATGAAGAGTAACATGAACAAGTTGTGATTGGCCACTAGTCGATTGTCGTGTTAGAGCACAGATAGCACTCGACACTGCCGGTCAAGTGTCTATCGATTACATAGGAATGCTATCGTGTTTAGCTTGCTAGCGAGCACAATCACTGCTAGGGTGAGCAGCGAGAGTGACAGTCAGCCGGCGACGACTGCTCTATTTGCAATTGTCATTTGGACTGTGGCTGTTTGTGATAAGCAGAACTGTATGTGAGGGACAGGTACAGGGAATGCTTTAGTGAACACAGCACCTCACATTGGTTTTCTTTACAAGGATACCTTGGACAGACAATGGCTCAGCTCTAACGTCCAAGGAACGAAAAGAGAAACGCATTTCTCGGTACCAACAGTTAGTTCATTGCTGTCAATGACCAGAGTGGGGGAAACTCACGAGTAGTGTTGATGGCTCACTTGGTTGCACTATTTCACATGCCAACTGCAACAACCACTTTTTGTAACTGGTTGTTAATAAATAAATAGCATCAAAACCTATTATTATAACCTATACGAAAGAGGGGTGTTAGTGATAATTCTATTCGGATTGGAGAGTATTGTTCGACATTCTATGTTGAGGTGACAGTGGCATCAACATTGGACTGACAGCTGGCTTGTTGAATGCTTTGTCCGCTCGATGGTGTGGCAGCACATTGTTGCTAGTCATTAAATTCGAATTAGATAAAGCTAGACACTTAAAGTTGAAGATTTAGTTTCACGACTGAATTCTGTAACTATCGATCACATGATCACTAATAGGTTACCTTTGGTTGCAGTGCTTACGGCGTTTTCCCGATGCTTTAGCGGCGTTCGCCTCTGGATTGGCACAGGAAGCCAAGTCTGTACAACTGCTGTCGGCGTTCGTGGAGACGGCAATGAAGTCGCCACTGCGCGCCTCGCTCGAGCCCATCTACCGACAGCTGCAAGTGATGAACTTCGACAAGTCTCCCTTTGTGATAGCCTCAGTGGTGGGCCAAGAATTGCTCGCCTCCAACCACTATACCGCCGCCATCGTCGTTCTCGAGTCAGCACTTCGCATCGGATCCTGCTCACTCAAGCTGCGCGGCTCGGTTTTCTCAGCACTGAGCTCAGCTTACTGGGCTTTGAATGATCTCGACAAAGCGATTGCCTACATGCAGCAAGACTTACAAGTAAGTGTTATCTAAACAGTGCCACTGCATACAGTAGAGCGACCAGTCAGCTCGAAAGGTACCAATTAAAGTTCATTAGTCGTGATCTGATATCAGGCAACACTGGATCTGTCGAGCCACTGAGACTGGTCAAGCTATCTGGAGCCATACTACTGTTATACGACGAACATTGTTCCAATGCCGAGACGAGACAAATTTATTACCTTCCAGCTCGCGAGATGCCATGCGCTAGGTCGCGGCCGTACTCTGTGCACAGCACACATCGCCACTCGATTAGTGACCTCCACTAACCGAGCCGGTTTGCTTAACACCAGACTTATCTCGATACGACATTTAATGAGTTTTAAATTAAATACCATCCTTGTCTCTTGTGCTTTGCTTGCTTTTTAGTCAACTTTGCTGCCAATTTGTCAATAACTCTACTCGGTTAGATTAACGATGAGTTATTATTATAAGAGAAGAGAAGATATCAAGATCAACTATGAGTCTAGGTGTAGCTTGGCGATGATAGGTGCCGCAACCTTATCACCCATCACGCTTCAGGGTGAAATAAAGTTATTTCCATTGATACGACACTTGTCACATGCCATCGGTCAGTGGCAACCTTTTGCCTAAATGCTTACTCAAGTTCATAATCATTGTTATGATGATAGAGCTATGTTGTCGATTTGTATCATGCTCGGAAGTGAAGCTAGCTCGTTCCGAGGCCTGTTTGCCTTGCCAAAAGTGACGGTTACGGGCCAAGCACGCGCGCATTTTGTGGCCATGCCTGAAGCCACTTGCTGCAAACCTGTTCGAGGCGGGGTACTACCAGTGAGCGGCTTGCCTACTGGTTTTAATTAGATTAACGCACTGCGCTCATCTCAACGAATAGTGCTCTCTTTGCAGTTTTCTCGCCAGGATTTCTACCTTTATTTTTTGTACATTTACTTGGAATCACAGTAGAAGTGGGTTATATAACCGTTCTAGTATACTGTTAAGCAAGGGTTACAAGCAAATGGTGGTGATATAGTTTGATCTATTGATAGATATTACGAGAGAATTGCTTTACTGCTTATCCTGGCATTTTTCTGCGTTTCAGCTTAGCGATTGATCAGTAAACTCAATTATATTCAATCTTCATCAAGCTTCATCTTCTATATCTTTTGTTAATGGGTGCCATGAGTCATCGGGCTTGCTCACGAGACATAAGACGCAATGTTGAAGCAAGCTACTCTATTGTATCTTTCCTAGATTCTACGGTTCTAGGAAAAGGCCAACCAGCAGTCCCATAGCCATTCAAGCTATTTTGGTCATTTCTCCTGACCCTATCAGGACTTTGTATCTTTTGCTCTATTTGTGTTTAGTGTTTTGCTTCACAGACATTGATTGTGGTTATTATATTTTATTAAAATTTATAAAACATGTAAATTAGAACTAGACTATGTTTCCCTGTTTTTCTAGATTCGAAGCAAACGAGATACTTGACATTATTGAACCAAAATGCCTTTGCAGCATGTTTCTCACTAGTGTTACCCAAGGTTTGCCAAATAAAGTAATTAGTGAAAGAGTAAAGCTTTGCTAGAGACGGGGGCTCGTGAAGACGAGTGATTTATTGGAGGCTGGCATTGAACTTCAACTACAATCGGGCTTGGAGCGTGCCACCTATAATCGCAATAATCAATCTTAGATAGAAATCTTTGCCGCGAACTAAGATCTCAAGACAAGTAGCGTTTCTCTATAATCAAGTCTAATAGAATGATGAATGAGGCAGTGACTGGAAACTGAATTCTGTTGACTTGGTGAACCACTTGTTCAAGTGCGCCATGGTGCTAATGTCGGTTAATCTAGTTTGCCCTACGATGCTGCAAAGGTCAATCGACACAGGTGGCTCTGCTTCTCGCACCTTTTGCAATTCTTTTTGCTCAAATCAGAGTTCAATTCAATTTCGGGGTACTTCAATCATTGGTCACCATGGGTTGGATAAACGTCATCAATTTTATGTGTAACTTACTGAAATGTGCTCTACTCACAGGTGGCCAAGCAATTGGGTGATAGTTTAGGCGAGTGTCGGGCACACGCAAATCTCGGTTCGGCTTTTTTCGCTAAGTGCAGTTACAAAGAAGCGCTGGCCGCTCATCGTTACCAACTGGTGCTTGCTATGAAGCACAAGCATAATGAACAAGCAGCACTAGCACTTACCTCTCTTGGTCACGTCTACACTGCCATTGGTGACCTTAAGAATGCTCTGTCCAGTCATCAACAGTGTCTGCAGTTGGTTCGCCAGCTAGGCGATCCTTTGGCCGAGGCACGTGAAATCGGTAACGTAGGTTCCGTTCACTTGGCTTGCGGCGAGTCAGAAGAAGCTATCGAGTGTCATCTTGAACATGTCAAACTAGCCAAGTTATTGGGCAACAAAGCCGAGGAAGCTCGTGCTTACTCCAACCTCGGTTCATCTTACCATTACCGACGGCAATACGAACAGGCCATCCAGTTTCATGAACAAGTGTTGCGCATTTCACAAGAAATTGGCGATCGTGCTATCGAGTCCAAAGCATATGCTGGTCTGGGACATGCGGCTAGATGCATGTCTGACTACATTCAAGCCAAACGTTGGTACGAAAGACAACTTGACATTGCGCTCACCACTAAAGATAAACCAGGTGAAGCACGTGCTTGCTCCAACTTAGGACTTGTCTACCAACTACTAGGTAAGTTTTTTGCTTCTTTTGACTTTCTAATGTTCTTATTGGGGACACATCTTAAGGTGATTTTGATGGTGCACTCAAACTACACTGGTCTCACTTAAACATTTGCAAACAACTTGGTGATAATGCGGGAATTGGACGAGCTTATGGAAATATTGGCAATGCTTACACGGCGCTCAAACAATATGAAGAAGCTATCAAGTATCACAAACTCGAGCAGCAGATATCTAAGGAAGTTCACGATCGTGCGACAGAAGCGTCCGCTCATGGACATCTCGCTCTTGCTTATCAAGCCATTGGCCTGTACGATCGAGCTCTAACTCACTTGAATCTTCACCTTAGTGTGGCCAGTGAGATTAAAGATGTGAACAGTGAAGCGAGTGCTTTGTGTAACCTCGGCAACTACTACTGCTTGCGAAAGGAGTACGAGAAAGCGATTCACTTCTATGACCAATATCTACAACGAACACAAGCCTTGGATGACAAAGAAAGTATTGCAAAAGCAAGTCATCTTCTTGGATTTGCTAACTATAGCATGAAGAACTACGACGCTGCTTTGATTTACTTTGAACAAGATCTTATTCTATCCAAAGAAATCCAGGATCGAGTATCTATTGGTCGAGCTTACTGCCATTTGGGATATGCCAAAGCTGCACTTGGATTTCTCGAAGAGGCACTTGAGTGCCAAAAGTTTTATCTATGTACGGTGCAAAACGATTCAGTCAACAGGATACAAGCTATTGCTAACGTAGGCGAGATTTTGACTCGCCAGGGTAAATACGCTGAGGCTATGAAGATGTTGGAAAAGAAACTCTCACTGGCTCGCACGCTTGGAGACGTTGATCAAGAAGCAAACTCATTTGCTGCTCTTGGTGCTTGTCAAAAAGCTTCTGGAAATTTTGATAAGGCTGCGCTTTACTACAAACAAGAGTTACTTTTTCGGCAAGGCGCTCAAGACATTAAAGCAGAATTACGTGCTCTAGGTATGTTTTTTAAGTGTAATTTTTTTTACTTTTAATATGACTATTTTTTAAAAATGATTATTTTAGATAACCTGGGAGATTGTTACTTCCAAAGTTGTAATTATTCTTTGGCACTAAAGTGTTTTATGGAGCAACTTGAAAAGTGCGAGCAGTTTAATTTTAAGAAGCTACCAGAAGACCTAGTGAGCAACGAGTATGACTCGGATGGATACTACGGACGACGTCGTCGAGCAATCGATTCACTGTTAGAATATCTAGAGTCGTGCCAGGTACTAGCCAGTGCTCTTCACAACGTGGCCAACACTCGCTTTCGCATGGGTCACTACGAGGAAGCAGTCAGCTTCTACGATCGAGAGTTGCGAGTGCTCCAACAATCGATTGATCAGTCCGAACAACTCTACCGCAACAGCAGTGAGCTTAGGAAAGAAAGTGATTATGGTGAGGCGCAGTCCAGTGCCGGTAATGGACGTAAACACATTAGCAGTACTTCAATTATTCTCGACGAGCTTATGGTGAAGCGAATTCAGTGCAGCCGCTTCATCGGTGATTGCCAATTTGCACTGAGGCGCTATGATGAAGCCATTCAGTTTTACATTGAATTTCTAGCTTCAAGCAAGTCCCTGGTGGAGCAAGAACAAGTTTACTGTCTTCTCGGCAAGTGCTACCAACTGGTCAACAACCTGGCTCAAGCGCTAGTTTCATACGAAAAGAGACTGGTTTTGGCACACGAACTCGGTTTGTTGCTGCTTTCAATGCTCTTTAACATAAGACTAATTTGTTGTGATTTTAGGACAAAGTCAGACCAAAGCAATCGCATATGGAGAGCTTGGTCACATTCATCGTTTGTTGGGGAATTATGAGCAAGCGATCACTTGTTTCAAGCATGAACAAGAGTTAGCAAAAGATCCCGTTCTGCGAGCTCAAGATGGATTCAACACCTTTGTGTCTGAGTTTACCGGATTTTGCATGCCTGATAAGACCAAGATCAATGTGGGTCTCTTCATTGAAGCCGAAGCCTTGCACGGTCTGGGATGTGTTGCGCAAGAGATGCATGATTATGAGCGAGCTCTCAAGTACCACTCTTCAGCACTGGCTATTGCTCAAGAAATCCAGTCTTTAGAGCTTGAATCACGAGCTTATGGAGCTATTGGAAGCGCATACAACGCTCTAGGTAATTTCGAGTCAGCTATTAGATACCAAGAAAAATATTTGTCTGTGGCGCAACTAGTGAGCGATCTGAATGCTCAAGTCTTGGCATTGTCAGCTTTGGGCAAGATTCACTCCTCGAGTGGTCAGTACGAGCACGCAGCCAAATATCTGATGCAAGCACTGAACATAGTGGAGAAGTACGATCAAAACATTGGACATAGAGACGAGGAAGAAGCACGCATCTGTTATGAACTGGGAATGGCCCTCTGGGCTTTGGACGATCTCGTGGAAGCCGAATCTCATCTTCGTCGTTCAGTGGACTTGATTGAAAACTTTCACAATCTCAACTCGTCTAACAGTCAGCTGCCAATAGCCCCAATCCACACCACCAGTCTTCTTCCATCTAGTTGTGGAAACTATGGCAGCATTTGCGGAAGTAGCACGGGAAGTGACTCCTCCTCATCACACTACGGACAGCTGCAGATGCACAGCTTGATGCGTCAATCGAGTCGGCCACAACCGATCCATCATCATCTTCATTACCAAGGTGCCTCATATGAGGCATTGATCAAGATCCTCATTGCTCTACAGCGTCCCACGGATGCGCTTCTCATTGCTGAACGCTCTCGCACCCGGCTTTTCTTGAAATCAAAACAAGGTTTCAAAGTGTCAACTATCACCAGCGTGGAACAAATTATTGAGATGGCACGTAGCCAGAATGCGGCCATTCTCTACTATACTATGAGTATCGATGGTACTTACAACTCATGGCTCATTACACCCAAAGGCGTACGATTTTCTCCCATGATCAAATCCAACCGGGAAAAGATTTCCCAACTTCTGGCAAGTGTTCAAAACTCACTGTTACACGAGGAGCACGGGAGATCAAACAACAATGATGAGTGTGAAATGTCTAACGGTCAGCCATTCAGTCGGTCACTGCATCACCTAAACCGAAACCACTTTCTCAATTCTTCTAACTATTCGCTGAGTTCTCTGTTTTCACTTGCTTCATCGGTTACCTCGACTTCCACCGCTTCAAGTTCGAAGCTTCGCCTTCGACAAAATTCAAACTTGAGGTTTAGTTCTAGTTCTAGCCTATCACAGGAAATGAATCATGGCAACATGAAGCGCTCGGTCAGCAGTGGTCATCTGAACCGTCACTGGCAAGGCTCATCCTCCTTAGCAAGTCTCTTTCATATTTTGATTGGTCCATTTCAAGAGCAGTTAGATGAAGAAAGTTCCTTGTCACAGCTTCTTCTGGTACTCGACGGCGATCTCTTCCTGGTTCCTTGGAGCATGCTCTGTAATGAGAATGATGAGTTTTTAAGTGAACGCTACTCTCTTCTGGTGGTGCCATCGCTTCACGTGTTGCGTTCTGATCAAGGCACCAAAACACTACGCAAGAGTCCGCCACATTCTACTATCACCTCACTGGTGGTAGCTAACCCAACAATGCCAAACAAGTTGACCAAAAACATGTCACACCAGCGACAACTGTACTATGAAAATCCAGCTTCGAGCAAAGAGGCTTCTTTTGTTAGTGAATTACTCTCCACTAGGCCACTCATTGGCACGGAGGCTAACAAAGAAGCTGTGCTGGCACAACTCTCTACTGCCCAATGTATTCACTTTTCTTCCTACATCATCGACAATACCGATGGCGACCCGCTCAAGATGGCCACCGGGCTGGGCATCGCAATCTCCCCTTCAGATATGTTGATAGGAGATAGTGCCCATCAACTTCACGACCATGAGTACCTTCTTACTCCACATGATCTCATCAGCATTGGACTCTCCGCAAAGTTGGTCGTCATTTCTTGGTAAGTGTAAAACGATTTGTTTTTAGTAATGTAATTTAAACGATTTCTTTGCTCAACTAGTTGTGCTCTATCTTCTCGATCCAACTCACACGCAGCTGCACTAAATGCTACCACCACGTTTAGTTCTTCGCAAGTTTTCAAAACAATCACTTCTGCATTACTTCAAGCAGGAGCATCGTGCGTGTTGCTCACTCTTTGGCCAGTGCCACTGAGCGCTCTGCAAGTGTTGTTTCGAATCTTTTATTGCTCACTACTGCAAGGCACCCGAGTCTCGGCAGCGCTGAATGAAGCAGTAAGCACCATTCAGAACACATCCCATTTCTCGCATCCTCGCAACTGGGCTGGTTTTCTTCTACTTGGATCAGACGTGCGTCTCTCCTCCCAGGTGGCTCTTATGTCCTCATCGTTAGCCACCCTGCTGAAGGTGCCGGAGAAATCCCGTGACGCAATGCGTGTAGTACTTCACTTGGTGGAAAAGTCTCTACAGCGTATTCAACGCGGCCACAAGAACGCCATGTACACCACACTGCAGTCAATCGAGAACAAAGTTGGTCCATACACCCAGGGATGGCGTGAACTGCTCATCTCAGTTGGCTTCCGCTTTGAACCAGCCTCGACCAACGGCTTGCCGGCTTGTGTTTTCTTTCCCCAATCGGATCCTGGTGGTCGTTTGCTATGTTGTTCCTATGCATTGCAAGCTATTCTTGCTCTTTCGCCTGCCACAATCCATGCCATCTCTAAGCTTATTTCTAATTCCGATTGTGTACCCGAAATCATTAGCCAGTTGAACCAAATGATTGAGCACGAAGCCTCAGATGGAACTTGTAATGATACTCAACTAGATGCACCGGCATTTTCCTATTTGGAGACACTAAGTCTGAAACTCTGGTCAGCACCTGGCTGCCATGAACTCTATGCTTCATTGGGCTTTGACTTGATGGAGGTGGGTGCCAATTCGGTGACTCTACGCGCTGGCAAGCACGCAAATATTCGTACTATCATGTTTGCCTGGCAAACTCTCAATGCCTTGTTCGACAAAGAGAGCAATGTGAACCAAAGCGCCAATGCTGAGATGAGTAAGTAGATATTGTATTCTTGAATTCAGTAAATAAGCTGTTTATTCTTTGGATTCCAGGTAACTATGTCGAAGAAAAATCAGTGGCTACTTGTTCGAACCGAGAAGAGTATGATGGAGCACAGAATGGAATTCACGAGCAGAATTCTCCAAGTCATGGCTTGGATGATTCACCATCTTCCATTTCAGCTTTTCCTTGCTCAAGAAGCACCATCGGGCGAAACCAACTGGACACTGAATTTATCGAACAGAAGCTCAAATCGATGCAGCTACTAGAAAGAGAAAATGCTTCTCGTGTGGACTCTTCGAAGTCCGAGACAATTCAGCAGCGCTTGGTCAGTGTAGTCCGATCTAGCTGGCAGCGAGAGAACGCGCCCAGTGCTATCCAAAGCGGCATCTCAGCCGACCTACAGTCAATCTCGTCTTCGTCGTCAATCGCCACTGCTAACACTGTACTGCAACGACTAGGTCCGAGCACCCGGTTGGTTCGTCGTCGGCGCAGTCAGTTCTCCTTCGATAGCACTGCCAGCAGCAACTCGTCGCAATGCAGTCAGCCTTCTGCATTGCTCAGTGCATTCCTTGTGCCAGATTCCTCGATGGCACACAATCAACTTTCCTCAATTGCATGATTCTAGTCATTCGTTCGACGACCATCATTGAACGACCAGTAATGCTCGTTCATTTTGTGATAGAACAAATGTTTGCTAATAAACGATTTTTTCATAAGTTATCCTACTAATTTCTAAATGGACAAAATTAGTTGTCTTTGTAACTTGATCAAGTTACATTTTTCGATTGGGTTTAATTAAATCGATTGGGGTTTATAAACAACAAAACAAAGATGTACCATTTGTTGGTAGTAGTCAATCAATTCTATTGAAAACGGAAAGATATTGTAATAGATTGGTCTGGAGAGGGTGTTATCAGTGAAAACAACTAGGAAATGTTCATTTTAGGTCATTGACCAGAGTTATATCCGAGGCAATTTTTACATTTAAATAGACGTGATGATTTGTATCGATGTTTCCGTATAGTAGTGAACCACAATGAAGCTCAAATCGTGGCCATTGTGGACGCTGTGGGCTTTGTCTCACTTGATTTGTGTGACAGTGCAAGCCAACAATGCACCCGATACGATTCCGATGGCGTTGGACGAGAGTCTTCAGCATGTGGTGATTCGCTTGCTGCACGACTCGGCTAACAAGACTCGTGTAAAGCAACTCGACCACCATATTGCGATCAACACTTATCCAAGTGAGACATTGTCCAACATCTACCAGAATTTCACTTTGGAGCAAATCTCTGCACTCGAGACTGAGCTATCTACACACAGTCATTACATCTACAGACCAATCAAGGAGAAAGTTGGTGAAGTGAAACAAAATTTTCTTCTTTCGTGCCAATCCTACTACAAAGAAAGAGATCTGAAGCAACTAGAGCAAAATGTTGTCAGTTGTGGCAAACAGGTAGTGTCTCTCCAAAAATTGGTACTGAGAATTATCAACAGCAAACTCGAAGGGAAAACTGTTGAGAAGACGAACACACGCACGGGAAGAAAGTTATTTTCTAACATTTTCGAAGATCTAAGCAAGCTATTCTTTGGTAGGTCTAATAATATAGCAAAAACAATGACTGATTGTGGAATATATTTTTAATTTTTACATTTAGGAATCTCCATGCCGCAGTACCTTTCGTCTAGTTATGCGCCGGTTAATCAAATGTATAGTTTGATGAAACAATTGGAGAAGATTGAGAATGCGCCATCTCGACTGGGAGATCAGACCACAAACAATAATGTGGACAATTTAAAACGATTGTTGAAACGCTTGAGAAATATTTATCGGCTCAACCAGATTGCCTCCCATCCAAACCAATACCTGAACACACCTAACATCAGTCCTTACAACTATGATGCTACGCTCAAGTTAGTTGGTTTGCTTGGTGAACAACGAGTGGCTGATCCCTCGTTCAACCCACTGTTTGGACAATTCCGTTTCTGGATGAATCTTTTTACTATGGGAAATGTATTTAACTCGTTGTCAAATCCAATCCAACAAAACCGCAATTCGGTGCGTTATGATCCAAACAAGCTAAGGCAGTTAATTAAAATTCTTGAAGAGAATGAAAAAAAGCGACAACAAGAAATCGAACAGAATCAAATAAAAAATATGCTACAAACTTTGCTTCAAAATCAGAACCGACAACAGCAGCAAATCGAAAGCATGCTGAAAACACTGGCCAACAACACTAACACTATACCGTAAGTGCATTATTTAAAATACTGCTTGATTTTAAACCGAACGCAATCATAGTTCTTCGGGAGGATCTTGGGTGCCGCCGACTGCCAACAACCGACCAATCATTCCAAGCGGTTCTAATAGTGCATTGATTAAGTTGAAAGATCAACGCAGATTGCTTAACGAACTTTTACAAGAACTACAAAAGCCTTTGCCGCTAGGACCCACAAGTCCCAGTTTTCCAGTGTTGCCAAATTTAGGAACAGGGTCGCAAGAGATAGCACAAGCGCAACAAGCACTTCTCGGTATTATGAAGAACATCACACCATTGATCAACAATGTGATGAGCAGTGGCCTGGTGAGCAGATCAAAAATTGACAAATCTAAAGTGGAGCTTCTCTCCATTCTCAACGCGGTCAACAGTCGCGAATTGGATGAAGAGCAAGAAGCTAACAAGGAGATGACACGTTTGCAGACCTGGTGCAACCGTCTACACAGCGTTCTCAATGAGATCATTGATGATGCTGATCAAACGGTGTCTACTCAGACTAATTAGATTCGTCTAATAAGATTAATATTATAATATGCTATTGTTTTAAATTACCACTTGTAATTAATTTCAAATTAAATTAACAAATATAAGTAGAATAAATTGCGTTAACAATGCATCTTTGGTTTACTTTTTGAATTTTTGTATCTCAACTTGCCAAACAACCAGTTTGCACTATGGTGGGTCCAACTCTTTCGAATCGTGACAAGTTTGGCTGTGGCTCGAAGCCAGCCGAGACTGAGACAGCTGTAGACAATGCACATGAGAAGTCGGTAGATGGCTTTGCAGATTTGTTTTCTATGGTCGTTATCGATCACGATAATTTTATTCTCCAAATATGGCCTTCGGGAATTCGCATCGTGGAACAAGACGGAACATTCTCTTTTCGATGCTCCGCAGATAAGGTCAAGTCAATTACTCTCAAAGGGAAACGATGCAAGATCAAAGTATCTTGTGCCTTGATCAAGTCGAAATTTTACTGCGAATTTCCTTCGAAGAAAACAGCTAAATTTTTCTTTCAGGCTGCTCAAATTATGAATGTGCTCGAAAAAGTACGTTTACCATTTGGAAAGAAAGTACTCCACCCGAACTCAGTCTACATTCTGGTTCAACCTAGCATCGATCGTCTTCTCGAAGAATGTGGTTGGTCGAGCTTTGACAGCATCTCTACCAATCAGTCACAAGAGTGATCATGGGAAAATCTGTTTACTTTTTGTCGGCCATCAAAAGTTGTATATGTTATCGCGGGTTATTACGTTGCAAGTCTATTGATAGTTTATATTTGTTTGTCTCTGTTTACTTTTCTTTAACTATATTTTTTCGTTAATATAACAATTTAAATTTAAATACTATAATTAATTTTGCTATAATTAAATTTATGTTTAAATAACCTAACCCAACATTGTAATTTACAATACCAATTGATAATAAGTTATAAAGACAAACGTTAAATTGCGTCTAATATCATAATTTTTCTGCTTGTTATCAAAGCATCACTTGTAGCGTATCTTCACCGATTTTTGTCTGAAACAAAAAATAAATCACTAGTCATCGACGCAGCACAGGTGCAATCCAAAGTGATTGATGTTTATCAGGTGTGTATATGTGCCAAGTTATAAAGTAGCAATAAGAAGCTGGTACGCCTCCATTTGTGGTTACAAAACTTGTTTTGCCTTTACACTCTCGAAGACAAGGTTGAGGGTTAGAGCTTGTAACTTACAGACTCGGTGGAAATATTGCTAACTCGACGCAACATGCTGTCACAGAGTGGTGCGCTCTCGCTATCAAGCGATTCCAGTCACCAAGACTGGTGCTATCTCGCGCACTGGGCTATATAAAGACACCACCGGTGAAACCACACTACGTCTTGCAATACCAACGCTAACATGATTTCAAAACTTGTTCTTGTGGCCGTGCTGGCCTACTGCTCCACCATGGCACTGGCCCAAAGTAACTCTTCTGCTCAGTAGAAAATATACTAATCGTTGATTTGTGTTACAGAAAAAAGTGCGTGTCAGTTGCAAAAGGAAAAGGAAGCAGACAACACAAGCCCGCTCAAGCTCGATGTGAAATGCCTCCCCAACGGTGACTATGCCCCGCTGCAGTGCTTCCCGGAAAACAAATTCTGCTATTGCGCTCTTCCCGATGGCAACCAAGTGACCCAGCCGTCACGTAATCGCAAATTCTGCAAGTGTGACCTTGAAAAGTACGCGGTTGAGAAGAAGCTCAATCGCAATGGTCGCCCAATCGATCGTAAGTATTGCACTGAAGTGCCCCGCTTTTACCACTTGTACATTTTTTCATCATGATAGCTCCAAGTGGAACTTACGTGCCTAAGTGCCAACGCGATGGTCTCTATTACCAGAAGCAATGTGAGCATGGCACCAATATTTGCTGGTGTGTAAATCAAGATGGAGTTCAAACTTCTAAGGATCGCAAGGTTGATATCAAATGCAACTGAGTTCATTATTTTGAAAAAATAACTTATAATCAATGTCGAGAGTGTTTGTAAATTGCTCACAACACTGTGTATGGCTGTCAAATCAAACTATTAACAGGAAAAAATAAAGCCAACTAGTAGCGGCACTATTTGTCTTGATGATTGGTTTGCAAGAAAACCAAACCTTCGGAGGAGTGGTCGTAAACAAGGTCGTTGTTGTTGATGCCGTTCTGTTGTTGGTCCATCATCAACAGCTCAGAGTCGTCGGCATTGCTTGATCCAAACAACTTGCATCGATTCACAAAGGTGGCTGCGACGTGAGACAGTGGAGAGGTGGACAACTCGAGTGGTGACCAACTGGATTGCACCGCGTAGACCACTACTGCCACCACCAAGCCAACCAAGGCTAATATAAGCGACAAGTAGAGCCAGTTGGGCATCAATTGACCATGCTGACGAGTCTTGCTCACCACTTGATTATGCCTTTCAGCTTTGGACAAACCCGTCATTCCAAGTGTGCCATTATCAAGTGATTCCTTTTTCCACTGCTCACTTTTGATTTTATGAGAATTATTGTGGAGATCATTTGATAGTATTTCATGTGTATGGTTAGAGTTGTTGGTCAATTGCTGAGATTTCACCCACTGATGATAGTTAGTTGTGTTGAGCCATCCCCCAATGCTAGGTCGTCGCGTTGATGATGTAGTTGGAGTTAGCGGCACAGGTGGCGCCACTGTTTTTACATTGTTGTTTCCCAAATGCCAAGCTACCGCATTTGAGTTAGCCTCATTTAGAGTACTTTGCGAAAAATTATTTGGAAACGTTTTCATCTTGAAGATTGTTCGAAAGATTTCGTGAAATGCATTGCGGAAGTGGGCGTTGTTAGCAAGTTGGCTGGTTCGGTTAAATCTACTTTCTCTCGGTGTTGTGGTGACGGTTTTGGTCAAGTTGAATGAAGGCACTTCTGAGTTGTTGGCAATTAGACCTTGTGGCCTTGGCAAATCAGTCGAGTTGTACAACTCGGGTTCAGGCATCACCGTTTCCTCAATAACCCCGTCAGGTGTTTCGGTCACTTCATTTACTGTGACTTCAGCTTCATCGCCGGTTATATTGTAGCAACTTTTTCCCAATGTGAGAGAGAGATCATCGATGGCGATGTCACCTTGGTGGCCGTATCCAAGTACACCTTCGACAATTATCTGGAACGGCCTCAGTACTCCAGTAGAGATTGGCTTGATCTCTACCTGTCCGGTAAGCCAGTTATTTCCTTGGTCGCCCACCAGTTCCCAGCTGGGTGAAAGTTCACTCAACACCTGTGCTTTCTCTTTTACATAAATCTTCAGCGAGCCTATCGCTTTACCAAACATGTGATAGTAGAATTGGAAACACGCCACAGACATGTTGTTGATATGTTGGTACACGGGCGAGTAAAGCCTTGCAATATCATTGGGCACGCGAGGATAAGAGCTTTCTAGATAAAGGTAATATCCTAGACAACTTAATTAAACTAGCTTTCTAGATTTTATTAGCTAACCAACCTGATTGGTTTTGACCTAGAGTATGATCATATGAAGGTCCAGTACCATCCAAGTGCGAAGGAGTAGTGTGCCGATTACGCATCCAGTCAAAATCGTCTTCATTGTCTACAAAATAAAATTGTGAAAATTTGAACAAAATTGATCATTTACACAATTGTACCTTGAAACCATCCGCATATAGAGTTTTCAAAATCGCATTTCATTGATTCATTTACAGGTTTTTCAAATACTGAAGAATCATAACTTTAATCAAACATTACTATACTTTTAGTGGAAAAGAAGTTACCTTCACAAGTAGGAAGCGAATGGATGGGTGTACGACGAACCACACCAAACTGGCTTAATTTGGACCAATCATCTATTATCCAGTCGGTGCCAACGCAGTAGACACGCATGCTCGAGGTAAGATAAGAGGAGAACGTCTTGGGTGTTTGGTCATAACTCTCTGAGGTACTGGCATTGACTCGTAAGTCGTAACCTAGCTCACAAGAGAGGTCGAGTACACTGCCGTGGTACAAGCTTTTCACAAGTAATGGCCGTTCCGCGGCGAATTTGTTGGGACATGAGGAAGCTAATGGAAATACATTGAGATGAGACGTTCTTGTCAATGGAAAAAGTAACAAACGTACAGACGCACACTGGCAGATCTCGGTTCCAGTGACCACGAATGCAGGTAGCGTACCGATTACCAATCAAATCGTAACCAGTGTTGCACGAAAAACGGGCAATGCGATTGCTGGAGCGCAACTTGACCCATCCATTGGGTAGTGCGTTGCGCAAGGAAGGACATCCGCGATTCCCTAGTAGATACCAAAAGTAAGTTGACAAGAACTGGGGCTAGAGCCCTTTAAAACCTCACTTTTTTCAAATGTACGTGACTGGCGTGCGATAGAGTCGAATTGCGTAAAACTAGTGTCGTTGAGTACTTCATTGACTGATTCTTGCAAGAGCGATGGATGAAACGAGGCAGTCAACGAGTCAAATGCTGTGGCCAAGCACGGCACCGAGCATAGTAGTGCACACCACAGTGCCATCGAGTTACGCATCATGTTGGGTCTCATTGCCTATGGCTCTCATTGGAACATCAGGGTGCTTTCGCTATGAAGGACCAATTCTCATAGGAGGTTTTTGCAATGTTTGCACAGCAACAGCTTATACGAACTGATAACTTAACTAATGATGACCAAAGTTCAGACGATTAACTATCGAATGATACTGACCAGTAGTGATATGGGCAAAAGAGCAGTAATAGCTTGTGGAGTATTTAGTGCGTGCGTGCTCAATGCCAATGCCTAGTAGTACCCATAAGCGGAACCGCTGCCTGTTCAGCGTTCGCCACCACAACGGAAACCAGATAAGACTTGGGAAGTGGGCGTCGAGCAAGGAATCAGTGGCAGCAATAACAAACCGAACCGATTAGCTTTGATTCACGCTATCGATATGATGCACACACAATGTGCAGTTGTATTGTATTAATCGACATGAGATCTACAATTGACCAGGATATCCTGTGTTCAGCACCTAGCTGCTTGTCATTGCTTACACGTGCGTCTACTCGAGTGGACTAATTACATCGCGGTCCGAAGCATCGTCACTGTCTATATGCTTGCACTGATTCTCATAGGGAATCATCTGACAGTAGTCGTCATGCATTTCGATTATTACTGGCACCGTGAGTTGATTGATCGCCGAGTCTGAAAGCGAGAGCGATGTGGAACCAACAAGCGAGGACGAATTGGTTGTCGTTTGCTGCTGCGATTGCTGTTTTACCGAGTTAGCTCGAACTTCTGATACATCCACTCGCCAGGGTTGATCCATGGAAGTGTCACTTAGGCTGTATAGCCGGCAGTCACTGCTTAGCAAAGCGGTAGTCCTGTTGGCCAATATCAAACATGCTTGTCAAATTGTAGTGAAGTTCGAACTTACCGTTGATGGCATTGCTCGAGTCGAGCCTGCTCAATAGCATCCGCCACAGTAATGTAGATTAGCTGTTTCTCTTCTTGTCCAGCTTGGATTTGCAAATTCTGCAACAAACGTCCCACATGGGACGCACAACCTCCTAGCAAAACTTTGACTCCTAAAAACTCAAGGTCATTAATAACTCGTTGTAGCATCTTGATTCCATCTGAGTCGATGTAAGAAAACAAGGAACAATCGATCACAAGATGTGTTGGTAGCAGATCTTGCAAATATCGATGATAGCCCGAGAGCATCTTTCGAAATATATATTTCTTGTCATTTATTGGCACTGTGGATTTAGAGCGAGTGCCACACTCCATTGTAGTTTTGATGTTCTTCGAGGTCACAGTATCTTCTTGTGGGGAATACCGCAAATTGGTTAGCATTTCACTAGAGTTTGTTTCAGGAGCACTTGGATTATATTGAGAGTTATTGTAAAGTGCTAAAAGGTTAAAATGAAAATTAGTATGCAAATTTTTAATTAAAAAGATTGCGTCACACTAGCCATTTTCATTAAGAAGTTGACTGATTTTAAGTTTAATTCCAATCAGATTTCTGTCCAAAATATAATTTTAAAATATTAATTAATGCTTGGCAAAAATTAAAGCAATTTTCTTACTGAATTGAGAATTGTAATTTACATTCTAGTTGAGTGATAAAGTAGTTAATGTTGGCAAAGTGAAGTGGACCACAGAATTGAAATATTTTAATACCCGGTAACTGGTGAGCACTGACGTACTGCTCAACCGGTACAAAGATGTCCATCGAGCCATGAGCACTCGAATGGACTGCGCCTAGCAGATAAGTGTGCGGCACTTGTGACTTATAAATTAATGTGACTAGTGAGTAGAGAAGGCCCAAGTAGAGACCCCAATTCATGCCGATAAGTAGAACAGACACAAAAGTCACCAACCAAACAGACTGTGAATAATACTCCATCAAAACTGCTCAATGCTTGTCTTATGAACACTTACCGCATCCACTCGACTCACTTTCCAAAACATGGCCAATTTTTTCACGTTTAAAAGGAGATCACGGAGAGCAAACGAGATAATCGTTGCTAAAATTGCCTTACAACAAAAACTGAATTTAATTCTTAATCAAAACATCAATGAGGCTTACCTCAGGTAAGGTTTCAAAGAAAGAACTCAGGTAGAGAATACATAGAATGATTGAAGAGTTAATGATTGAAACAAGTTGTGTTCTGCCCCCGCTGTTAAGTTGGATGGCACTTCGAGAAAGTGAAGCACCCGAGGGTATGCAGGCGAAAAATGAGCCTACCAAATTGCATGTGCCTAACGCCACCAACTCTTGTGAAGCATCAATTTGATTGACAGGCTGATAACTTTGCTTGGAACTTGTTGAGTTGTTTTTGCTTGATGCTTGGTTAGCGAGAGTGCGCCCAGTTGAAAAGGTTACCGAGTACGACACTACAGCCACCGAAATGCATGGCTGCCAGAGGTAGCGAAACAACGCTACAAATCGAGGCACCGAGAGATTTGGCAAACCCGGAATAATTGGACCAATTACTTGAATGTGATAAAGTTTCGATAAATTCATCAACTTGAACAAAATCACACTACTGATCACCAAAATGAATTCAATTGGAAAAGACACCTAGCAGAGAGGTGTGTCACTTAGCTTATTCACTTGCATCTACTCATTTACTTACGTGTATCTTCTTGTGTTTATGAACCCATGGATCAATAACCCACTTGGAAATTACGATAAGGATAGCACTGACAATTGAAATAACAATTGCTGCTATGTTGCTTTTATCAAAATTTATCATCATGCTATAGATAAAGTTAAGAAGTTTGAAGGTGGTTTTTTCTTCACTTGATTCAGAAATGGAAAGACCTAGAATGTATTGTATCTGTGAGAAGAGTACATGAAACGCCACAGCACAAGTAAATCCATTGAGAAATTGCTCAGACATGTAAACAGAGATAAATCCCAATCGAAGAAGCCCTTGTTTATACAAAAGTTAACAAATTATTAATTAAAAAATAAGCTAAGTCAATCAATTACCGAACACGAGTTGGTAGAAACCAGCAATAAATGCGCATGTAAATGCAATCTCCGAGTTAGTTACTGCATTGAGGCTTGAATCAAACTCAAAAAGTGAACCCAACCAAGTTGTGGAAGAGTTACCAAAAGAAGAATGATCGTTTTGAATTTCCAATTTTGCCTCTTTAATTATAGAACCAATCATGATTGAAAGAGCAGCAAAAGTTCCTGAAAATTAAAATATATTTGATTATATTCGCAATAAATTCATAATAAAAGAGATACCAATGGAACAGTAAGATGAGGTGCCCATTAATGCATAGATTAGATTTGGAAAGAAGCCAGTATAAAGACAATAGATTGGATTGACATTGGCTAGAAAACTGTAGCCCATACCTACAAAAGTAAAACTCTATTTAAATTCAAGTTATCAGATTAGATAGTAGAATTACTTTCAGGCACATGAAACACCGCGATGGTGAGTCCAGTTACCAAGTCGGGTGCCAAATCCGACTTTTTGTATTCGGATAGCCACTTGATGGCGGGCACATATCTCTTGCATACAGTCAAAGGATTCACATTGAACAAGCATCGTAATGATACTTTGACCAGATGACACAATTTCAATTTGACTTGATTCTGCGCATGTGAGTCGGGCAACCTAAGTCCATCTTCGTACGAATCGACAAGTTGCGAGAAGCGACGAAACTGTTGGTTGAAACTGTTCAACGAGTACGTAACTCGATTGATTGTCAAATTGGGTGGTGTTGCCATTGTCGAATTGTACGTCCACAGTATCGAAGACTTAAAGTTACAATGACTCTCTTCACTTGAAGTTCTTTAGAATAAGACTAAGTCTGACCAAGCATTTATGCAACTCTCAGTATTGTCGAATTGATTTTCTATCAACAACATCATAGCAACATTAATCGCGCCCAACAATCAACATACACTCTATAGTTTTCCACAAATAATTACTTTTATTCGCTAATGATTCATTAGTAATGATAGGCTGATTTTCTTGATTATTCTCTATTGACCACCATCATTATTATTGGAGCGGTAATTTGTTTACAACACATTTAAAGGTTATAATGATTACATAATGTTACATAATGTTGACACTTTGAGATCTTATTTGATTTGAGAATTTATTAATTTTATTTTTTTATTATAATAATTCGCGCAACTAGGCTTGACATTTGCAAGTTTATAAATATGAGTTTGAGGTAATTGATCAGCATGTAGAAAGCCGCGAGGTTGCATACAACTATAGTTTATACTTTTTGTATATGAGTAGTAACAAGTTATAACTAATATGTTATTAGTAATAACACATGATTGATTCGTATAAACGCTATACAGTAATGAATAGTAAGTAGTCACCAATGAACCTAATTGGGGATGATAGTGATTAGTGGTGAGGAACAAAGCAAACACCATAATTTAGCATTAATCGTGCATTCTTGGATAGTATCGATCTAGATGGTGCCCATTGGAGATGAGTGGCACGATTATACACCGAGGCCATGGTCACCGCAAGTACGATAAGCAGATGCAATTGCCTCGTCGCTCACACTCGGTCATTGCTTCAAAAGCTGTCAACAAGCAACAATTGATAGTGTATCCAAATAAATTTTATTACGCCACATTTGTGCGCGTGTAGAAAATGTCTCATATAAAAAATACATATAAAAATAAATAATTTGTTTCCAGAATAATAAATCATCAAATCAAAAAGAATAACAAACAAAAAAAGCTAAATTCTATACAACAAAATAAGAAAATGGCTTTGCTGCCAATATTAATGTATGCAAAATATATAGAGAAAATAGGTAACCAATTAGTATTCAGTTAGTGCGTGATGAGGTGGAGAATCCATGTCTAGCCATGATGAGAAGTTGCTCGACAAACGAGCGTGTGATGCTTCTTGACTCGAGTCAAACTTCAGACAGACCGAGTTTGCTGAATGAAGATGAATATCACAATGGGTTATATAATTTTCGGTAAAGGTTGAGCATTTGATTCCGAGACGGGTGAGTTGCCACGACTGGTTTACCCCAGTGAGTTGACTTGTAAATTGACAAACGTGGATTGCGTTTCCGTCCTCTTACAATCTAAAACTACTAGGAAGTTTAATGAAAGCAGATACTATTCTTCAAAATAGATGTTGGCATGCTTAAGCTTATCGATGATGCACTGAGCAGCCATGATGCGAGCTGTTCTTAACGTCTCCCCATTGCCTCGAGCTGTGAACTCCTTGTCCTTGTACTCATTGGGCAAAGGTCTTGGTGATCGTGAAGCGTGGTTTTTCGAAGAGGGCGGGCTAGGCGTTAGCAGAATTCGACAGGTGACAAAGTATTTGTTGTCAAAGCGTATGTCGTAGTAGGGCAGAGGAAAGTACATGAGCACACAGTAACGCAATAAGCTTGCCGTAGGGGTAGCCTCGATAGTCAGATTTTTAGTGCTACTGGAACTGCTGGCACAAAGCAAAGTACCGTAAATAGAAAAGTGATTGTGAGAACAAGATGCCCCTAGAACATTGCCGTTGGACAGACTTCGTGGTAGGGTTCGCACGAGGTTTGAGTGTTTGCGGACACTCGACGAGTTGAGACTCGATTCATTGCCCAACTGGTTTCTCTCACTCTCAATCGCAGTGCTACTGGAGTCGTGGTGGTCGCATTCTTCCTCTTCTTCTTCAATAATCGACTCGGTGATTAGAGGAGCAAAACCATTGCTCAGAACATTCTCCTCATTTGCCTTGTACGATTCGTCAAGTGTAAAGCTTCCAGAGGTGGACGAGGATTGAGTTGATGATGTGATCGATGAACTAGATGAAAACGCCGACGATGTTGATGAGGTGGACGATGCTGAGGAAGATGAAGAGGTCGGCCGGGCATATTGACTTGATGACGCCTCTTCGCACGTGTACTCGGCTTTTGAATTCACTTCGGATTGTACCTGCTTTCGTTTGCTTGAACGACGACTGATTGCACGAAGTGAATTCAGTAGAGAGAAAGAAGAGAGGAAATGTGACTTTTCTTTTGTCTTTGATGGATGATTATCTGTAGTGTCAGAGTGTAGCTTAGGGGGAATTGAGGTGGTGGGCGAGTTGCCAGTGGGTGTGGAAGAGCTTGTCTCGCTGTTCAGACAAACACCCTCGTCAAGCGAGTCAGACAAGGTCTCCTCATCGCCTTCGCCATGAGTATCCAGTGATTTGCGAGTATTCTGACTCGTTGAAGACTCTACATAGCTGTCTTTATTCTCATTCTCTAAATAGTCTGCGATAATTAATTATAATTAAAATTAAGTTTAAAAAATAAACATGCTATACATACATTCACTGTTGACAGTGATTGAATCGAATGCGACAATGCTTGGAGAAGCAGAGGATAAGTGAGCTGGAATAATCGAAGAAAACGAATCGAATCTGTTGGCTTTGCTGATCTGATCCACACTGTAGGATCGACCAAAAGTTGCGCGGCCATACTTGTCAAGTTGCACGTTGTTCAAGATTGACGAGTCGGTTTGACTAATGAATTCGATCGCACTGAAAGCCGCTTTGATTTCTGCCAAACGCCGGGAAAGTGCCGTAGCTTCACCAACCACTTTATTGCTCACTGTCACTTGTATGGTGTAGTATTTGTGAAGATCGATCTTCTTCTCGTGAGTCAAATAAAACACTGGACCAGCATAGTTCTTACGCCGGCAAAAATCTTTCAAGGCTTGTTTAGGCTGTAGAAAGTTCTTCATGGTTGATCTTTTAGTTGGCCTTCATTGAAAGTAAGTATTTCAGTATACCATGAAAGTGATTGATCAAAGTCTAAAAATAAAATAGTCATTAGTATAAAGACAGAGTTGTCTAACAACGTTTAATAAGGTTCTCGCCAAGAGAGACACTCGACACGAGTTGAATGTCAGTTCGGTCAAGTAGACTTGTTTGCCATTGCACTATAATTATTGGATCTGTTTATAATGTGAGACAGAGTGTGTGTTGTGATAGGGGTTGGGCATGCAGGTAACCAGCGGGAAGCGTAGGTGTAATCGGATCAAGCCTTAAATAACTTCAATTGATAGAAATACACTGTTTAGGCGTTAGACGCATTATATGAAGCAAAGCCAAAAAGACAAACGTGAAAACAAACAAACAAATAAACCGCATTACAAGCGAGGCCACCACCGTCACAAAGAGCCACAGAGACAAATCACTGTCGCATTGGCTTGCCCTATCGCAACAGATATCTGTGAGGAGATAACGCGATGGACGCATTACACTCTAACAAAAATGAGTCCAAGATGCTAAACTGGAGCAAACAAAACGACGGTGTAGTAACGGGATATGGTCACTCGAGTATGCCTACCACGTCATGTGGCAACGCGTGCTTAATGGTAATGTTGGTAGCGGACGTAGAGCGTGATCTGACACCGATCCAATTCGAGTTAATTCAAAACAATCAGTGGTGTCCTCCACTGCAATCACATGCCGGCACAGTACCAACTCATAACTCACGTTGTAATAAACAAAGCAATGGGATTGAAATGACCTTGGGTCCAGTTAGAGTTAGAGAGAACATCCACAGTGACCAGTGATGGTCAGTCTCGGTGGTGTGAGCACATCGAGTTGGGTGCGCAACAGGTTGTAGGTGGTCGAGGACTATGGTAGGGAGAACACTTCGATTCGCTGATGCCACTACAAGCCCAATGATGGAGTACACTGATTTCACTCTAGCAACACTGCCACTCACTCGAAATAGATTGTGACTTGATCTGGTTGGCGTGACTGATTGATATCGCTCGATCAGGTGACCTTGATCGTCATTTGCAGAGACTATGACTCAAGATCGATACGGAAAACTTGTCTAAATGGTTTTCCTTTTAAAGTTTGTCACCAAGAAAGATGCCTTTGTCACTAACGATAATTAAGAAAACGCGCCCGGGAAACATTAATTATTCGAGCGTCGTTACACGTCAACTCAAAAGAGACAAGTTTCATTGGAGAAATCAGTCGAGATGAGATTCAAATAAAAAACACTGGAGACAAAGAAACCACTTCAATAGAACAAAAATGTTCCGTTTTGAGTCGGCCAATGACTCGATATCGCTGTAACTCAATTCTAAACAAAAAAAATGACAGAAGCAAGTGCGATGCCCAAGTGTGTCACAGTTTAATGTGCTGACAAATCATCATTAATATCGCCGAGACAGGTAGTAGCTTTGGAGGAAAAATTGTGGCAGACTGACTGGTCTTAAGCCAAGTCACGATAGACGAGTGCTACCAGTCACCAGTCAAGGGATAGCGATCACCGGCGAGTGACCAGTAGCCAGTAACCGTGATGCAACCAACACCACCAATAAAAGAGAGCACAATAAACAAGTTGATACCAACTTGCTTTAGCGAGGACTGCCGCATGATGATAGTTGCCCGGCGATAGTCGATTTGTCCTCACACTAAGCCTGACAGAGACGGAGTACAAAGAAATTGCAAACGCCTCACCTCGCACGTCCGGAACTATTTTGCAATTCTGCTGATCCAAAGTGAACTGGCCAAGTAGTTAGACTGCGGCAAGTTGCTTGTAATGACATCGCTGTGAGTTGAACAAACAGCATCGAGCAAAGAGCGGCAGTGGTGTGCCACCACCACACTTGGTTACCGGGAGCGAAGATGCGTGCTGCCACGGTCAACTGACGATCTTTGGTGACAAGCAAGTCTATGGCAGTCAAGTGTGAACCGGAATTGGTTGGTTGCATTACTCGTCTGCTGTTGGTGCTTATTGTGAGACACAACCAATTGGTCTGAGGGGACGCAAACCGTCCACTAGTATAATTGAAATTTGCCTTGGAGTGCAATTGTGCTCGGCAAGAAGCACGTTGTAGGCAACATGGGCAAGCTTCGATTCGATGATTGTTGCTATCAACACGCGCACTAGTGGCACACAATGGCACCGATGACAGTACTGCGCGACGAGAATGCCAGTGGAGTCCAGGCTGACGCGCACACGTCGCCCCAGACACCACCAAGGTGTGGATCGTCATGCCAATCGATGCTGCCCACTATCAACTTTTTCATTGTCAGCGTCACCAATAGCTCTACGAAACAAAGCTATTGTCGATCCTCAAATGCCTTTCCAAGTAGAGAGCAGCGATTCATAACAATTAATCATGCATAACATCCTTTGATCAAGTGATATGATCAACATGTTAAGTCAACCCGCTTTATCCAGCCAAACCAGTTCTATTTCTTTGGGCACTTGTCAAGCGATAAGTCTTGACACTTCACTTTGGGTTTCGCGTATATATAAAAAATATATAAACAGTTGAACTGTAAGAGGGGTCAAAATGGCTCGGAACCAGATGATTAAGCATGAGCCAATCTCTTGAACGATCAAAGTTTTCACTAATCGAGCTGATTTGCATTGAATGCTAATCGCGTGTGTACTTGATGTGATTAGTGTACGCATTAGCAAGTGGCAAAATATATAAGAATTAAATCAACACGCCAACCAATCAAAAGCACGCTTGGCCGAATCTCAAGGAGATGCTCGAGGCGAGTGAGCCAGTGGTGACAGTGTAACTCTTTCAAAATGTCGCTTTCATCAACTGCTGAGGCGAGCGGGGAGAGCAAGTTATCCCAGAAAGCACTCATGATGTTCCGAAGATGGCTAAACTCGTTTGAGCTAGACAGCGAACAAGCAAGACAATAGTCACGCGAGGAACGTTACCAGTGCAGTACGCCAACGAGTTAAGTTGAGTGGTGGTGTGCGTGGAGTAAGCCTTTGGCGAGACGGTCAGGCAAATCGATGGCCTGCCTCACCATCCCCGGGTGTCAGCCAAGCAGAGCTAGCATCCAGACAAGTCACAACCACCTCTCCCTTCTCACTTGACTTTCCCGTCACCGTGATGGTCATAAATTAACTTAGAACGTTAGTTATCTAAGCACCACTCAGAAGAGTGGGTATAACAATACGCCACCACATAGCACATACCATTCTGGGTTGTACTTGCCAAATGTCCAAATAGTCTTATCGTCAAATCAGATTGCCAGTACAGACATGGTTGATACCAGTGCTCATATTACAAAATACGCTCTGCCAGGTAGCTGTACATTTTTTACTATTTACTTCCTTAAAAATAAATAAAGTTAAAAAATTTTCTTCCCGTACGCTTTGTGGTGTAGTTTTTGATGATGATAATGTACGTCCTTCAAGATACATATAGTGCGTGATATCTAGCCTAGAGTCCTCAAGAATCTACGTCACTACTGCTGGACGCTAAGACACATTCAACCATCTCAGTGCTAAACAACTAATTGGTCACACTGAGTACAATAAAAAAATTGAAAAGAATGAGGTCGGTGATTAAATAAATCACAAAGTACTAGATGAACAAACAGTAAGCTTAGCAATATTACTTGTTTAGATTTATTATAATTCCACAATAGCGATTCAGACTGATTATTTAGGATAGAGGTCATCGTAACCTGTCTCAAAACAAGCTTGCTTGTCACAATTCTGCACAAGATACATGTTAAACATGCTATGATTCATTAACTCATTAGTGTCTGGCGTTGACAATGTTATTTTGCTTGTAAATCATGCTCAAAATAACGCAACGGTTGACTTCAATTTGCATAGCAATAATCAACGACACTTTCCACATTCACAATTTAATGATACAAAGTTAACAAGTTAAATAAAAACACAAACCTGGTGGTGGCGAAAGTGGTTCAATGTAGACCAAGATGAGTTAAAGTTAGTATTGCCGAACTGGACAGATGGGTCCAAGCGATGCAGAGGGATGCACGGGCACACTCTAGTTGTCAGTTCCCCTCGGTCCAACTGAGTCAGTGCCGCCGAGTGGCACCTTCCGGGATATAAGGCATCCCCACCAGCACTGCTGGTCAGAGAAGCGGCCAAACTTGGGCTCGCAACGAGCGCCACATCTTGCGCTCATATGTCAACGACTGGCTGCGCGGCTAGCAATTGCTTGCTGGGCGATGGCGAACTCACACCGCGCTCCTCACCCACTCCACCACTTCTCTCTCCCTCTCTCTCTTTCTCTTACTCACTCTCTCTCTCTCTCTCTCTCTCTCTCTGTGGGTTAAACCTTGACGGGCAGTGGAAAGAGGAGGTGTCTATACTTCAAAATCCATGTATAACCAAATGATTTGAAACTATTCATTTGAAATTGAATATCAATATAGATATGGATATATTGATATATACAGTATTGCCTCAAGTTTTACTTGCTTCACTTTTCACACCAAGCCATTGTAAGCAGTGTAGCTTTCCCAATGCATAAA
>WURS02431287.1:0-15790 GCA_011762765.2 Rhinocypha anisoptera | reverse complement strand
CCAGTGGGTAGAGTGCTTGGCTACTGACCGGGGGACCCGGGTTCGAGACCGGGTGACGACCCTCCGGACACCTCGAGTTAAACCCAAGCTGAATGATTTTTCGGGTACCACATCTTCGTGGGAAACCACAGGTGGCATAGGGAAATGAACTGGTCCCTCTACCCTGATGTGTGAAATTCCACATGCTGTGGGCTTAGTACTAGGTGAGCTCTACCCTTACTTAACATACCAACCTTCGGGTTGACCACTGTGGTTTTTGGATAACCCTTATTCGGTAATAGTATGTCCTTTGCAATAGTAATGGATAATACAATCATCTTGACATTTCCTATATTTGTATAAAACAAATCCTGGGATCAATAAAAATTATTATTATTATTATGCACTATGGAGAATGCACCTATCTACCATTAACTATAAACACTCCCAAATCTTTGATAGTTATATCAAACTGAAATATTTGTGCCAAAAATTATGCCAAGTTTAGTTTTGTGCTAAAAATAACTGAAGAGACAGAGGCTACCAACGTAAACAAATAATTGTTTTTCCACAGTTTCTTCAAGAATACCATTAGACACAAAATAAAATTTCAGTAGATATTTTGGTGGATATCAATTTAAATGTCCAGTCAAAATAAAGTGATGTTGGTGGTCTCTGTTTTTAGTAGATTATCAACAACAGGAGAATTTCAATATCTACCAAATGTGAATACAAAGAGCAAAAGGAGACAAAACCCACTCTTCCAGATTTGTGGTTTTTGACATACATTTCAGGTATGTAGTAATTGGTAAAATGTCAAATTTGTAATTTGTCAAATGAGTCATTTGACACTACTAAGAAGAAAATGACATACATTAAGAACAAGTAATTGGGGAAACAGAGATTGCTGGGAAGGTATTATTGGTCTTCTTCAAACATCCCAATAAATCATACTACAAATCTGTAAGCACCTTATAAATGTGTTACATTCACTAATTTCAAAGAGTACACATAATGATGCACCCTTTAGAGGCATATACTGTAGAAAAAACTACTTTCAGAGGCAGTTCCTTTGCGAACTCATTAAAAAAGTATTTTTTTCTTTCGCCAAATGGAACAATTGAAGATACTTATTAAGAACCTACACATTAACTAACTATAACTGAAGAAATCCTTGCACAAACAGAGTTCATACCCAATACAGCATATATTTGTGTATTTTTCAACCCCCCAAATTCTTACTGAAAAAAATTGATCTCACATGCACAGTTTGACCCTATTTTTCTATATTAGGGAAACCTTACATATAGCTTATGACTCTTCATGGCTCTCAGGTTTCCACCACCTTCATTGGCTTTTCACGACAACAGTTTCGCCGGCATTCCAGCTGTCGTCTTCAGGTCCAAGGGTTTTTGCTGCCTAAATATAGGGCATCCCATCGCATGTCTGCATCTTGATTGGTGGACTTCTCTTCTCTTTGGCATGGGCTTCTCTTTGGTTTCACTATCCCTTTCCCTGGTAGTATGTTGGCCACATTTCTCCTCTCTCTTGGTTCTTTTCAGGACCATTTCCTTTCCGTTTCTCTGTAGAGCTCTCAATAGATGTGATTTCTCTGCAGAGAGTGAGTTGGCATCCAATAGGCAGTAGGCTCAATGTACAAGGGGGGACACCAGCGAGACTTTCTGGGAAGGATGTAGATGGTAAAAAGGCATTTAAGTAACACTTGGTTGTCCTTTTTGGTTTCCATGGTGAATGTTATGGCTGGATGCTGGGAGTTGAGATGCTGGATGTATTTCTCCAGTTCGCACGGGTCATGGGGCCAGATAAAGAACATGTCGTCAACGTATCTCAGCCAAATGGTTGGTTTCTTGTCCCATGATTCCAATGCTGTTTTCTCAAACATCTCCATGTAAAGATTCGCCACCACCAGTGAGAGAGGTGAGCACCTTCTGTCTGCTTGTAATATTACGAGCAGACAAAAGAAGTTTCCCGATAAGTTCATTCAAATACAACATCTTTGAAAGACCTCCAAACGAGAGGAACCAGAAATAGAAGTTTTGTTAGGGATGATAAACGACGAGTGATTTTGGGAACTTTCATCATTTTAAAGCTAATAATGAGCCAAACTTAAAACATAATTACTTTTTGCTGTGACTCTGTACTAGAAAATACTTGTCATACTTTTACCTGAGTGAAGTGAAATATGAATAGCAGTGAACAATTAACTACAGAATTAACAGTTAATCAATTAAATTTTTCACTTGATTAATAGAAAATGCAACTCTTAAATAATGACTTTGGTGGTGGAAAGATTTTAATCAAAACCTATCTATGAAGACTGTAAACAGCATTTTTGTTTTTCATAAATTTTTTTAAGTTTAATAAATTATTGTCAAAATCAAATCCAGTGCCTTTATTATTGCCACAAATCATCAGTTATATGGGAGAGATAAGAATAGAAATCAAATCTACAATCAATGAATTTAAGATAGGCTATTTATTAACTGAACACTATAAGGGCTTCAAAAGTCAATTTACTGTTTCAATTATTTTTTCAGTCTATTTACTATATATTGTTTCAATAATTTCAATTGGCTAACCTCAAGTTTTTAAAGAACTTATTAAAATGATGGGAGGATTAGAATATAACAAATTTTGAAAATGCTATTTTAGACACTCAAAATTATTGCCGATGTATGGCTCGACTATCAGTTTTTGTCCAAACTTATTATCCTAAAAATTCAAATCAAGCAGGAATTTATAAGGTATCAAATTCATATATGTTTCTACTAATCACAATGTACATGCGAGGTTTGAAAACACCTTGTAAAAATAAAAATTACTTAATGAGTAATACCTCACATTATTTTTAAAAGTAGACCTGTCGCACAGCCTGACTGAAAGTAACCTGGCTACACAGAAATGACAACATTCTGAGTATGCACACTTTTTAAAACCACATACGTTTTTTTAATTTTCAAAATTTATTTCCTATAGCTGTTAATTAATGTGATGTCAAAGATAAATCCAATGTTATAATAGGGGTATATGCTAGTAATTATCTTAATACTAGTGGTAATGGCGTCGGGGCAAAACAGACTTGCCTGTAGCTCTTGCAAAGAAGCACTGCTATCCAATTATTTGACGATTAATTTTGGCGTGTGAGGTTTTAAATACCACCTAAGATGTGCTGGATTGACGGCTATTGAATTTGAGGTTGTTAGTGCAAATACTTCAATAGTATGACGATGTAAGGTGTGCACACCAAAGCTTTCCGAAAAGGCGAATGACTTTGGGCCAAAGGACGCTGAGTCACTACAGACCGCGATGTGGGAATTTAAATCTCGCATTGATAAACTAGAGGAAGCTCTGCTAAATTGGAATCGGGAAAATTTCCCTCGGAAGAAGATGAAAAAACATGCCAAAACATTCAGTGAGTCCAGTCCAAGTTCTGTTCCTGTGGTGCAACAAAAAGGGGAAAAGCAAAGTAGTAATTCCGCTTCTACTTCTAAGGAGGTGAACTCAACAAGGAATGCTCCTGAGCTGGACAAGGTTGGGACACAAACAGCCAACACAGACGAAAAGGACCTGAGTGAGTACATGGATTGCACGGCAGGTAAGGATGAACATGACTTCATTCTCGTTCAATCACGACATCGCCATAGACGAAAGATATTTGGAAACAAGGGCACCGATGCCAACTCCACAATAAAAGGTGTCCCCAGGAGAGCCTGGCTATACATAAGTAAGGTCAGTCCCTCCACGGAATGTAAGGATATGCTTCAATATTTGAAGTCTACTTTTAAAAGTGATGATTTTGTGTGTGAAGCTATGGTGTCGAGTAACAGCGGTTGCTCTATTAAAGTGGGAACAGTTTTCTCGCTTTTAAAGGAGTTAAAAAAGAGGGAAAACTGGCCCAATGGTTTTCAAATCTCATGATACTTCTTTCCTAAGAAAGTTTTACCAGATGATCACAAGAGCACAGTGCTAAATGAATCTATCAATAGGGCCATTCACAACAGCCTTAAGTCTGTGAATACTACTTCACCACAGATAATGGTAGATGAAAGTGAGTGTGTGTGCGAGTAATGTGTAGTAAGTGCGAGTAAGTGAGTAGTGTACCAAGTAATAATGATGAAATGATTACTGTTAGAGATGTCAGAGCCGATAATGCTACGTTGATTGATATTACAATAATTAACCGCAATGTAAGTGATCATTGCCTCTCTATATCGGTCACCAAATGGTGACTTCATCATATACTGTGAACTGCTAGACATTGTCCTTGCTCAATTAGAGTGTCTAAATTCACCTATTGTGATATGTGCAGACCTCAATGTGGACATGAGGTATAGATCTACAAATAGTTTATACTTATACAATATATTAACGTCTCACAACCTGCAATGCACTAATTGCATGCCCACCAGGATGCCATCTTGTATTGATAATATAATAACTAATATTGATGAACAAAATTATGACATACATGTATTTGACCCACACTTGTCAGATCATTATGCCATTGAATTCTCCTGGATGACAGGGTTTAAAGAAGATAGAGGAATTAATAATCCCATGCAATTTGTGAGGCCAATTTCTAAAGAAGGTATTAATAATTTTAAAGCACTTGTCAGACTTGGAATGGTTCTCTGTTCCCTGCAATGCAGATGGGTAACTTAAATTTACTATTTTCCTTGAGTTTCTTGTAAATGCCTACGAGCATTGTTTTCCAAAAAAAATAATGCACCAAAACAGGAAGATAAAAAAAAGAAAAGGTTCAGCTCAGAGCTTCTAAACCTGAGGGAAAAGGTTATAAGTCTTCATAAGATACTTAAGGAAACACGAGATGAAAATATGAGGGGTTTATATAAGCAGCTAAAAAATTAATATAGAAATAAGATACTTGTGTATAGGAAGAAAGTTAATTTTGAATACATTGCCAATTCTAGTAATCTAAATCATGCAGTATGGCAGGTGGTTAAGGGTGAAACAAATAAATTTGAAAGCTCTATAAATGCTCTCATATCAGCAGATGAATTAAATGAATATTTTATAAATTCTGTGGAGGTTATCATTTCCAATGTAAATGCTTCAGCCGAAGAAGCAAAAGAAATGCTAAAAAAGCTCAAGTTAAAAAATAATAAATTTAAGTGGAAATGGATTACACAAGCAGATATTATGAAAGTCATACAAAAGTTCACTGACTCAAAGAGTAGGGATATATATGGGTTTTCAAACTATCTTATTAAACAAGTGAGTCCTGTACTATCTGAGCCAATGGCTATAGTCATTAATACGTGTCTTCAAAGTGGTGTCTTTCCTTTTAAGCTTAAATATTCTAAGGTAGTCTCTGTATTAAAAAAAGTAGATAAAGAGGATCCAAAGTGCTATTGCCCTATCTCAATTCTGGGTAGAGTTTTTGAAGATGTTATAAAAGAACAGTTGTACACCTATCTGGAAGGCAACGAATACCTAATCCCGACACAGTTTGCATATCGATCTGTAAAATCTACAACTCTGACAGTAGAATACATTGTGAGAAAAACAGTTGAGGCATATGAGGAGAGGGGTTGCTTATCTCTCACCCTATGTGATCTCACGAGAGCCTTTGACTGTGTATCACATTCAATCCTACTAACAAAGCTGGAGCACTATGGGGTTCAGGGGCTAGAACTTATGTTCATGAAATCCTATTTGTCTGATAGAAAACAGAGAGTGTTGGTCAATTATGAGCAGTCTAACATCCTGAATGTGAATTATGGAGTACCTCAAGACTCGATGCTTGGTCCTCTACTCTTTCTAGTGATGATAAATGATATTGGTAGAAATGTTACATCAGAACTGGTAATGTATGCTGACGACACAACTTTTGTTCAGGAGGTAAGAATAAGCTGTTACAATGCGTGTATCTGTTAAGAAAATTAAAAATGCTGATTCCACCACAGTATCTGAGAAACATATTTTGCTCTTTTCCACAGTCACCTTACCTGTGGCCTTCTATTATGGGGACATGCACCAGAGGTAAAACAGGTATTACTCATAAAAAAAGGCAATTCGTATTATAACTAACTCCCAACCTAGACAACACTGTAGGTCACTCTTTGTTCAACGGAAAATTTTCACAGTATATAGTTCATATATTTTCATTACCCTTATGTATGTCAAGGAAAGATTAAATACATTCCCATGCAGATCTTTCACTCATTCTGACATCACCAGGTTCAATGGCAAACTTAATGTGCCTCAATGTAGATTGACAAAGACTCAAGCTCAATATGGAAATTTAGGAATTAGACTATTTAATGAGTTACCAAAAAAAGCCAGAAGTCAGTGTTACCAGATTTAAGAATGTGATTTCTTCCTGGTTGTTATCAAACCCATTTTATAATATTGAAGAGTTCTTTGAATGCAATTTTAATGAGATACTGTTTTGACTAGCATATTGTATGTACTGTGATTAGAATTGCTGATGAACCATTTTATTTTATTTTCTTTTGTATAATGACGTTTCTGTCAAATTTTTGTATTTGTTTTTGTAAATTTGTATTGACGACATAGTTTGTGGCTTTTGCCATCTAATTATGAATAAACTACTACTCCTACTACTATATTTATAATGCACCAAATAAATGTAAAGCAGCCTGGTCTATCATCAAACAGGAAACCAGGTTGAGTAAAAAACATTGTGAAATTTATTGATTCGGAAACCTTTAATGAACCCTTTATTAGTTCTGTAGATAACATTATTGCCAATATCAATAATGCTAAAAAAACCAATGGATAACGCTAATGTTCTCCTAAGTAATAATTCCACTACGAACACAACATTTAAATAGAAAGTAGTATATCAGGCAGATATAGTTAAAGCTTTTAAGAACTTTAAAAATTCTAATTCCAAGAATTTAATCAAATCTGTAATAGATTGGTTACCATATCCTCTAGCTAATGTGATCGATTCTTGTCTGGCTATTTTCCTGAATCTGAAGTTTTCTAAGGTTATTCCTATCCACAAACATGGTGATATTCATTCTCCCAGTAACTACCACCCATTACAATTATTTCTGCTGTTGTTAAAGTCTTTGAATCTGTCGTCTATACACAAACCTCATTCTAGACCACTTTGAAACTTTAAATCTGTTTGCACCAACTCAGTTTGAATTCAAACCTGTGAAGTATACAACTCAAGCACTTGAATATGTCATAAAATAGATAGTCAAAACTTATGAAGACAAAAACTGCTTGACACACACACTCTGTGGTCTCTCTTCAGCTTTTGATTGCGTGGATAACAAAATTCTTACTGACAAGCTAAAATATTATGGTTTTTATGACATTGAACTCATATTCATGATTTCCTATTTATCGGAGTGCAAACAGTCAGTTTATGTAAACACTAAATAATCAAAGTCATTAAATGTCAAGTATAGTGTACCTCAAGGATTTGTACTGGGTCCCCTTCTTTTCTTTGCCATGATCAATGACTTGTGTCCCAATATGACCACTGACTGGTTCCTCTGTGTTGATGACACTACATTCCTACAGAGTTCCTCCAATCTGAGTGAAGCTGTGGATAGATATCCAGTCATCCTTGAAAAAACTAATGGATGGTTTGCTGACAGCAATTTCCTCCTAAACCCAGACAAAACTCAGCTTCTTCTCTGTACTTTAAATCCAGCTATAAAAGAACGTGATTCCATCAAATTACTGGGATTTCAACTAGATTCAAAATTGACTTGGTGTGAATATATTTTTCTCATCAGGAAAAAACTTGCACAAGCCTTATTTCTGTTCAGGAAGCTGAAACTGCATATGAGCAAGGATTACCTCATTAATGCATATTTTTCATTTTTTCATTCTCATATCACTTACGGTATTAGGCTCTCGGGACATTCATCCGATGTAAAACCAATACTTTTGATGCAGAAAAAAGCCATCCGAATCTTAGCCAAAGTCAACTCGATCACTGTCATAGTGGGGTATTCTGAGGTTGGCACGCCAAGCAACACTTGTGGGTTACCCCCACCGGAGAGCTTGATTTCTGCTTCCAGTTGGTTCTCTTATACAAGAGATATTGTAATGCCTGAGGCAATAAACAAAGCATCTTAAAGTATCTCCGTATTCAATTTACTTCTCCACTTCCTGGGCTAGAATTAAGAAGTATAACATGGCATGGTCATATGGAGTATAATTACACGGAAGTAAGTGAAACTTACACGAATAACTTGGGTTGATAGTAAACCATGCTGTCATTTGAATAACTCAATACCCCGTCGTAGTCATGGCTGAATTTGTTAAGTTGCCCACTAACGTGAATTTAGAAAGCCCGCATGCATATGCTGACTGAGTTAATTTTGTCAGGGAATTTGAAAATTTTCTCGAAGCCACCAAGCAAGACAAAGAGGAAAAGGTAAAGATAGCTTTAATGCTAAATATTCTGGGAGGAAAAGCATTAGCCCTGTTCTCAACTTTCACGTTAACAGTAACAGGAAGAAAGTCTTATATTTCCATAAAGAAGGCATTCGAGTAATACGTAGCCCCCAAAATAAATGAAACTTTTGAACGATATGCATTCAACCATAGAGTACAAGAGGAAGGCAAGAGTTTTGATCACTTCCTAGTGGACTTTAGGAGACAAATTAAAAATTGTGGCTTTTCACGATCCTCAAGAAAAATCCGTGCTGCGAGATAGAATTGTGTATGGAGTAAAGGACAAGGCAGTGCAGGGAGCTCGCTCTCTTGAGGATGGAAGACCCGTGTCCTGAAAATGCAGCGGCCCATTGCAGAGTGGTGGAGCAAAGCAGGAGACATGCGAAGCAGATCAGAGATACAATGGCTGGCCCCAAAGGAGAAAATGTCTGTGTAGACTTGTTGCAGAAGAAGAAAAGGACAAACAACCGACAATGAGGTAATGGGGGAGTCAGTGTCAGCAAAAGTGACAGTGGAAAAGGAGCAGAAGTGAGCAAATTTAAGTGCAACAGATGCAGGGAAATGCATGGCCCCCGTGAGTGCCCAGCTTTTGGAAGGAAGTGCTCAAAGTGTGACCGTATGAATCATTTTACCATTTCCTGTAGAAGTATGAGAAGTGTCCATCAGGGTGGAAGTAGCTGAGTCTGACTCATCGTCAGATGTCTCGTCTTTGTCGTGCTACTCAGTCACGTTTGCAAGTTAACTTAATTGGGGCAAGTCGCAACAATGACCTCAATGAATGGGTGGAGAATGTGGAAATTGAAGGAGTAAAGGTAGAATTAAAGCTAGACACTGGTGCCCAGGTGAATGTGTTACCAATGGCAGTGATTGAGGGTTTAAAGAGAAGGGTAGAGGTGAAACCAACAGTGGTCAGACTCGAGTCCTATGGTGGGGTGAAGATTAAGCTGGAAGGCATTGTAACTTTATGTTGCCACTATAAGAATACTGTGTGTATGCTTGATTTTATGATTGTAAAACGTGATTCCCAACCCCTTCTAAGGCTACCTGGTTGTGCTTCACTAAATTTAGTCAGGAGGGTGTTCAATGTCAGTGAAATGTCTCAAAATAAAATAAATAAAATGTACAAAGGTGAATTTGAAGGCCTGGGATGTTTTCTTAAAACTTGCACCATTGACACCATAGATGGTGGCATTCCTGCTGCCAAGCCTCCCAGAAGGGTGCCTCCAGCATTGAAGAAAAGGTTAAGACCAGAACTAGGAAGACTTCAGTCTAGGAAAGTAATTTCAAAGGTAGAGACTCTCACTGGGAAGGAATGGATAAATAATCTAGTGATCACGGAAAAACCAAATTGTGATCTACGTCTTTGCCTTGATCCAATCGAGTTAAATAAGGACCTTGTTAGACAGTCTCATATTCTCCCCTCAATTAACAAGATTGCTGAGAAGATAAGTGGTAATAAATATTTCAGTGTATTCGATTTAAAAGAGGGGTTCCATCAGGTCTAACTGGATAGAGAGTCATCCTTTAAGTATCTATTTTCATTTCCATTTGGATGTTTCAGATATATGAGAATGCTATATGGCATCGCTTGTGCACCTGAAATATTTCAGTGCATGGTGAAGAAAAATTTTGACGATATTCCTGGAACCATCATTTATTACTAATGCACTATGCATCATTATTACGAATATGCACTACACTTAAGCCATTGACTATTATTTCTTTTTCTGGGATGATTTTATTATACTTTACTGATTGATTTTTTGACTGATTTCTTGTTAGACCTCTGGGAGGCTGTTCCAAACTTTTCGAAAAAAAACCTATTTACAAATATGTTTTCTGGCCAGAAATCAGGGTTATTAAGTTCTTCTTTAACTTCATCATCAGCAGACACTCAGGGTGAGGCATAGTGGCTTCCTCTTACCTGCAATTCTCAACCTTAATATCTTTTTGCGGAAATGTGTTGACAATAAATTTCTTTACAGCCTCTACTGTGGTATTTTCTTTAAAACACCCCACATGGAGATGAATCTTCCTCGTAATGCCGGACATGGTAGTGCTTGCAGTCCCAATGATAGGCTTCAGTTGCTTTTGAGTATATATGTAATATTCTTGTATCCTTCTTCATCATGTATCTGTTCAACTGTGGATTCAGTCGTGAGTTCATTCTTACTCCTAGTATTATCTATTGTCAATACATCTTGTGGATTTCCCTCATTAACCATTGACAAATACAACTTTTACACCATAGGGTCTTAATTGTTCTCATCACGCTGTTGGAATGAAGAGGAAGGCTCATAATCAAATCGAACCATTTTTGTTCCTGCTGTATTTACATTCATATCATACAATTTGGGCGTATTGCATTTTTTATTGTTAGATTGTGAAGTTGTCATGTTACTGCCATCTTAATGTACTCCAATATAGGATTGCACATAGTTTGTATTTAATGCAACTATTTCTTTATTCTACTTTAAAATGATGTCCATGCTATTCGCTAATTTATCTTGGAGATCCTTTACTATTTGCAACACTTCTTCTGGTTATTTTTTCCATTTTTGTCATGGAGTCACATGTCACAAACAAGCACTTGTTGCACCGATAATATAACTGTGTATTGTGAACTACAGTATTTATTGCCGACCGGGTTAGCCTGGTGGGTAGCGTGCTCGCCGGCTAATCCAAAGGTCGCGGGTTCGAATCCCGCCCAGGGTATGGATGTTGTATTTGTTCAGATGGGTTTTTTCAATGAGTTGAAGAGGTGCAAAATGACCTCAGCCGTCGAAGCACCCTAAAAACAAAAATACTACTACTACAGTTATTTATTGTAGATTTTGCTAAACCAACACAAGTAGATAGTCATGTTACTGACTACTCACCATTTACCCCAGCATAAGAAAAGATTTTACTTAGACCTGAGGTAACTACTTAGGATACTACCTCCCATAAGATTCTGAAAGAGCTGCAAAATATCTTCAAAAATGTCATAACAACTACACTGTAACACATTGGTAGAATATACCTAGATTGACACAAAATGTAGGTATTAACTTAGATGTATTTCCACAGAAAAATATAGACACACTGGGTCAACCGGGTTAGCCTGGTGAGTAGAGTGCTCACCAGCTTTTTTTTTTAGGAGGTGGTGCGGAAAATGCATTTATGCAAAGGTCACGGGTTCGAGTCCTGCTAAGGGCATGGTTGTTGTGTTTGTCCAGATGGGTTTTTTCAATGACTTCAAGTGGTGCGAAAAGATCATAGCCATCGAAGCACCCTATAAAATAAAAATACTACTACTATGAATGCAGCTGGTTTTGATGATAACCATCATCAACTGGTATCTGTTGTTGCAGCATCTGTATAAGACATGAATTGTTTCATCTGATGATGAAACAATTCATGTCTTATATTTTTCCGTAGAAAAACATCCAAGTTAATACCTATAGTTTGTGTCATAATGGAACTCCACCAGGTGATGGCCTCCTAAGTGAATTTAATTTATACCCAGGTGGATTAATATGCATTTCAATATGTTAATTGGGTGTAATTAAGAACTTTTGTCTACCTTTCAATACACCAAGATAAAACCTTTAACATACAGTATAACAATACAAGGCTAATGAATTACTCTGCAAACAATGCCCTTGAAAGCAACAAGAGAGTACACCACATTAGTCACCATTCAATCATCATTAGGAAAAAAACATTAGCCAACTTGAATTTCAAACACCAACTAACTTTCAAGTCCTTTGACATGCCTACAAACTGCACAGAGGATGAGGGTGTAAAGGGATATATCACTTACATCTGGTTATGAATGACAACAATTGACAGTGTTTCAACAGATATGGACATAAGATGCTATCGACATGTTTAAATGATCTCCCCTGATTCTTGGTTTTGCACTTTGAGTTTCTTCACTTTTTAATTTTCAATGGTTTCACCAGCATTCTAGCTGGTGTCCTTAGATCGAAGATGATCTTTGGCCTGAAGACATCAGCTGGCATGATGGCGTAACTGTTGTTGATGAAAGACCCAGTTCAAATCTGTGACCCACGGAGAGATATTGAATCAATACCAACATAACCACCAAAGAAATTACATTTGAATGCAAAAAAATCTGCCAAAAAATGAAATGCACCAGGCTGGTATAATAATGCAAATTAAATGTTTGATGACAAACTTTTACTGTGGACAGACACCTTTCAGAAACTGTCCAAAACAACATTGTTGATTTGGGGGAAAGAGCTTTGGATTGATAGGAAATCCAATTTCACCATTACACCCCTAAACTCTTAATCATTAACCTCCTCCATAATGGGCACTTATATTTCTTTACATGCTGCCCTTACCAGACAAATCAATCCTCTGTACAAATTATGAATATATTTATAGAATATTTATTCATACATTTGTGAAGATAAATTCATTGCTGAGGATGATCACAATGTACTGAAACTGTGGCCAAGGATAACTTTGTCTGAAATTACATTTTTATTAAGTCCAAATGGAATGTCACAAAGTTGAGCCTCAAACAAGAGAATTCATCAACATGCATTAAATTAGACATAGCTGAATAAGTGGCTAATTGTCCAATGTTAATACTCACTTGACAAGTTTTTTCCTGTTTTGTTTGGTATTGAAGTTCAAGCTAAACTCAAGAGCTGCATTATCTATCTTCTCAACACTTATGCAATTCAACAGGTGAGCAAGAAATGAATCCATCTCAATTTTTCCTTGGTTATTTTCAAACTGTTCATGCTCATCCACATCTGGAATTTGAAAGTTTTAATATGAAATAAATAATTAAAATAAATAATTTTAATGACATATAAATAAGATAACATAAGTTATAATTTGGCAGCAAAACCAAGTGTACTGAAATGGTTCTATGTTGCAATATTACAACTTTATTTATAACATTACAAGGCCAACCTTCTATAGGAGTGCAGGGCTCTAAATTCATTAGAACTTCATTGGAATCAACTGGTTTAATTTCCTCATTCATCTTGGAGTCTGAATCACACTCATTTTCCTAAAAAAAAAAACTTTTCAGACCATTTTCAGAAGAAGAATCAATAATTTACAAATTATAGTTCACATCAGACACAACTTGAAAAAGATGATAAAGAATGATGAACAATTAATGTGTACCTAAAAGATTATTAGAACTTCAAAAAATAACATAATAAAGTAGAACCTCACTTATGAAACTTTCAGCGGACCACCCAATAAAGTTTCAAAAGTGAGGAAGTTTCACAACTGAGGTTTTATGGACAGGGAGTGTGAAACCCCATTCATCTGCCCAATTTGGTCTGTTTGCTTCCTGGCAGCAATTACTCATTTGGAGGCAGGAAAATTAAACCTAATACTCATCATTCATGATAATTATGTATAATGAAAGATCATGATGGATGATATTATTCATTCATATTATGTAAAACTAACATACAGTATTAACCTGAATATAAGACCCTTTTTAGGAGTCTAAATTTGGAACAAATTCTAGTTTTACTTTATGGTAAAATGGTATTACAAAAATGTAAAATAAATGTTTAATTTGCCTATGTACATGATTACAGCAGAAACCTGTAAAAGAAATAAGAAATATTGTAATACTGTACATAGCATTTTTTCGCAAGGACTATCGGCTGTCTGGTGAGAAATTTGTCAATTCTACCGTGTTGATGAAGAAGATTTGTAGTTTTCATAATAGTTCGTATTTTAAAGTGAAGATGTAGCATGCGAGACCATTTTGTTATTATTACACTCAAAACTGTCATTTTTTTTAATTGCACTGTATTCTCTATAACCTTATGGTTGCTTCTTCGGTTACTTCGTTATTTCCTTTAATTTTTTACTAACCTCAACCGCGTATCAAATTCTGCCTAACAACGTGTGCCACGGCACCGGCACACGTTGTACAGCGGAGGAGGATCCAAAAGAAAGTTTGTCACTCAGGAAATGCTGTTGAGGAACCTACTCTCAGCTACTGTTCCCGAGCTTCCTGTCTCATGGTCAGTGCCTTCTTCAGAAGCGATAGTTGTGGTGTACTATTTGTCTTAAACAAGTACACGTCTGTAACCCATGATTGAATAACGTGATGAGATTCGAAGCATTGTTGGTGAGTTTTTCTGGGTAGCCTCTTTTGAGGAGTGTAAATCAGTAAGGTAACTATTGAGGGAAGGTGTGTCATTACAAACACGGTGGCCGCAGATAGAGAGGAAGTTGTGGATGAAGCGAATTTGGTGTGAATAGGGTGTCAACTGTTATAGTGGAGGTATTGTTCCTCCATTTATGAAAATACAGAAACATTTTGAAATTAAATAAACAATGCAGACTGGAGTAAAGATCTTATTGCTAACTAAGTTTTTTGAAAAATATAACAACTTCAAAGACATATATTTTCATGCTGGTATAATATAAGCTGCCCATTAATAACAGTTAAAAAATGAAATAAAATTGTTAAAAAGCAAATTGGATTGATGGTGACATAAGAAGTGCTAGAAATAGTTTAAGAGGCCTAGGGACAAAGTACCATATAAAATTGGATAACGAAAGCAAGTTGGAGTACTCTCTTTTTAAAAAGTACTATGTTAAAATTGTTTTGGACACAAAAAGGAAATACAACAATAAATACAATAAACTTTCAGATAATATAAGTAAAAGTAGCTGGAACATAATGGACAAATTAAGAGGAAAAGGAATACAGAATTTCTCACCATATGAAATTAGGAACAATGAGAAAATAAGCGTAGATTTAAGGGAAGTTACTAATACTTTAAATAAGTACTTCAATGAAACAGGTAGTCAACTGACTAAAGATATCCACTGTAGACCTAAGGGAAGCCCTAAAGTAAAGAGATATGTCACAGATAATATATAATTGAACCTAATAACTGAAACTAAGGTACCAAATATCAGTAAAAATATAAAACCAAACTGGTTTTGATGGAAAACCTGTAAAAGCAATAAAGCTAGTACCCCTTCAATAACTCCACTACTACAGACATAATAAACCAATGGTTTACTTAAGGTACTTTTCCAGAGGCTTTAAAATTATCAGTAATAATCCCTGTATTTAAAAATGCGGATGAGAAAATAATGAACAATTATCGTCCAATTTCTATTCTAACTTGCTTCTCAAAAATATTCAAAATGGGCTTTTAAAAGAAAAAAACATCAATAACTGCTGCCATTAACTTATTGGAGGTGATAATTGCCAGTATAGATAAGGATTTTCATGCTGTGAGTTTTTATAAATCATCATCAGGGCAACTTCGTTTTTACATGGTCAGTGTGACCCGGTTTTCGTTAGTTGCATCTTGTAAGGAACTCCTATTGCAATAGGAGTTCGTTACAAGATGCAACAAACGAAAAA
>WURS02431278.1:0-15791 GCA_011762765.2 Rhinocypha anisoptera | reverse complement strand
ATTAATATATAGATATTTTAAATATTATATACTACTATAATGTCCCAAGGACTATATATACTGTTGCTATTTCTTGTAAAATTAACTGATGATGTTGCATTGCGACGAAACCTGGGTCGTGTTGAAAATATTTATGTGGGATTACAAAGTTTGTGTCTCATTTAATCTGCCTACGATTCCTCACCAGATCCTTCTAGAGTTGTCTCTAAATTTATAGAATCCATTCATCCAATACAACTCGTGAAAGAGTAAACATGCGACTTAACCCAATGTATTACGAAGAGATTCATGAATTTGTGCTCTGCCTAATGTGTAATAAGTGAACAGTGTTGCCGCATCGATGCCTTTTTCCAATCAGCACCCCTCAAATACTGCTGTTGCGTCTGTCGAATGAGAATTAGAAAGTGTATGTAACTGATATAATGTTTAGTTCTATGCCGCTGCTTTCAGATGTATTATTGCAAAAAGAAAACTGCCTTATCATTATTTTCTCAATTCCGATTGAAATATGGAGAATGTGGCATCAGTTTCGCGATTAAAAAGCGAATATTTTTTGGAAGCATTTTCCATAGAAAGCTTCTACAAAAATGCTCGAAAAGTCAAAATTTTCATTAATTCCCGTGTTAATTAATTTTTTCTCAAAACCTCGGATTGTATTTGGTTCTTCCCTAGTCAACTATGGAATTATACTCCATTTTATTACAACCTTTTTCTTTTATTCGTTCGTTCGTGATGGCCCTAGTTGCTCTCCCTTTGTGGTTCAAACTCCCTTGAAAACTAATTCGTCTCGATGTTGTCTATTAGCCTCTTTGCGCCACAGTAAAAAGGTAAAATGTGCTCTATATATAAGGATTTGTTTTCCGGGACACTTATAATCAACCGGGACATTTTTCTTGATTCCCTTAGAGAGGTTATCTCAATTCACTTAAATGAAGATTCGAATGTCATGTTCGTGCATGATATTCACGTCTGTGTTAAAATGTAACTGTTCCCACCATTCAGACGATGGATTTGATTCTACATCATTCACTCGACTACTATCTGAATAAAAATTCTGGATACTCGAGTTTAAACTTCATTTACGAGTAAACGGACCAATCGATCTCAGCGTGATTGATAAAAATTTTTAGCTTGTTTTATGCTGCGTTTTGTGGTGTAAAATAAAAAACTTTATCTCCTTTCCTTGAAATGTTATTCTGGCATAAACAAATAAAGTGCCTATTTTTGCGCCTTCCGGCGCAAACGCGAAACTTGAAACCATTGTAAAATCAAACTTAGAGATACCAAACTTGACACCTAACTTTAACCTTATCTGGTTTAATCCTTTATCGATAGGGTTTTCAAGTATTATGCTCCTTAAATTAAAACAAACGAAGTTGTAAAAATGTAAAACGACTTTTTCTCGTCACCGGTTGGCCGTACGCAATCATAGTTTGCACCATTGTAAAGCCATTCTTTTGTGTACGAGCGAGAAAGTAATACTAAAGTGTTAAGCTATTGGATGGATTGATTACTGATTTTGAAATTTCTTTTTAGTTAGATTCGATTCTCCCATTCTCGTACTGGCTTATACTGGATAAGAATTAGCGGAAATCTACTTCGAGAAGATAGGCTCGCTGTAAACCGATTTGTTCAATCATATCCCTTTCATGAGTTGCATAATTCTCGACATCGAAAAATATCAACTCACGTATTCAAAGGTCTTATTTATCAAACTGGAAAGAGGTAGAATTTTTTAATCCATTTCGGCAGCTCTTCTGTTCCCAAATTAGCGGAGAGGTTAATGTCTACAAAATTAATATGCCAACATGGCCAACGTAAAATAAATTAAATACGTTAGAACCGTACTATTGAAATTGAATACCTCTATTCCTCTAGCACGCGATCGATTCATACATGCTCTTGGCTTTAGGGAAGCTTTCGGTATCCACGGAAATTCTTACGGAATTACATCTAAGAGATCAGTCTAGTTTCACATGGTCGATTACATTCGAAACGTGTTGCTAACTTCTTACAGGAAAAAAAGAACTTCGTACAGGCACGAAAAATACTCAGGCCCACGCCATTTAATTACGAGTAATTGTGATCGTTCAGTTTTGCTCACTCGTCACCATCCTACGTTTGGACAGTAAGGTCTCACTCGATATGTTCAATTGTTCGCTTTTCCCAAGTTTCCTGAGATCTGCGCGCGGATCGCATTTTTCACACCGGATAATCCTTCACATCACCGGTATCGCAATGAAGGAGTGCAGAGAGAGTTGCGCTCCTTTATAACGACACCATTTTCCACGTGATGGCCGACCGTCATCTCACTGAATTCCCATAGTAAAAGGCTAAGGCCGAACCAACTAATTTTCGCTGTGGTTCCGAGCATGAATGAGTGCACTCGGAGACGGAGACTTTACGAAGGAGGCCATTTTCACGATGAGGCATTGTCTTGCGCTTGTTCTTTCCAGAACTGATTCGCGAGGTAGTCGAATGAGATGCTTGAATAGTATCCATAATCATATGGCGACACATTTGATGTATTTCTTCGGAAAGCATGCAAGTGGTGTTAAGGCGTCGACTTATTATCTACCCTGAAAAAAACAAGTGCAGAAAGAAATTTAGAAGCGATGATCTTCCACTGTTTTATTATCAATGAATTTAAGGCACCAATAAAAAAATATCTATCGCATGCTCATGTCCAAGATTCACGGTTCAATCTCGTCCGATAATCAATATGACGAGGTTGCAAGAAAGGTGTATAATACAGACTGTGTACTGCATGACGGACATGAACATGGCATTATGTCGCCGCTAGTTCTCATAGATGAAGAATTGATTCTTCGCGTAAATGCCGTGAGGACTACTACGTTTTCTGTGTTTGGTAGAAAGTAAACCTGCACACCCATTAAAGCTAATCGCATTGTTTACTGAAATATAATATTCAGCTGGATTCTCGAGCATAATATTAACGATTCTATCGCAGAATTTGTCAGTTTGAACTTTGTGCAGCGAGTGACAGTGACCCTGTCAACAAGATTGTCAATATTTACTTTGCGCGCTCTCTCTCGGCTTCACTGTATCATGAGAGTTCTAATTTCATCGAGATTTAGTATTGAATGGATGATCATGCTCGTGGTACTGCATGTTGTAAAGTAGTGTCAGAATATCGCTGTGATCCACTAAACACGCAGCAAAGGGAGTACAAGTATTTTCTGTTTGCAACGAACTCTTGCGGCTACCTTATTGGGTCGTATGCTTCATATCGCCGAAGTTTGAAATCGTGAACGCGCTCCTTGGGTCTGAAACTGGACTAAAAACTATCCCTGAAATTTATATTGCACCTATTTTCTCCTCGTTTGCATAACTCTCATTCGTGGCGGGATAAATTCGCTCGTTTGTTGGACTGGTTCTCCACTTAGGCCGGTGGGCCGAGTTTGTCAGTTGACTGCGAAAGCTTGAGCAAGTTCATGAGCATTGTTTGTCACCACAGGAAGGAGGAAAGGGGGGGGGGGGGTAAGCATTTGTTGACACCTGAACGATGTAGGTTATGATGTGACGGTTATGAGTCAGGATTGGGGTGTAGCGCGATCGCCCCGTCTTTTCTTGAGTTGCGTAAGTTGTAATTCCATGGTAGTAGCCGCAGCGATAGCTGGCCCGACGCGATAGCCCATATTATGAAATTTTTATTACGCTCTCCCTGGAAACCTGCCGCCTTTCTGTCGTATTATTTCCTTCAGAAAGACAGAATGTTCCCTGAAAATTAGGATTGAGAATCTCCGATTCGTTACTGGGTTTCCTTCGTTTCCCGCTCCGTCCTTCTCCCTCTAACTTAGAGGGGAGGGTGGTACTCGCGAGCTGTTACAATTTTTGGGACTAATATATTCTCTTGGTGATGGGATGGAGTCTCTGCTCACATAAACGATCAATTTAAGTGTGGAGAAACTGTTCGCAAGGGTACGTAGAATGCATTTCTTTTCTAAAATGTTCCTTCTTAATTTAAAAAGATAAAAAAAATTCGGAAGGAAATTCGTAGAGGAAGAGTGCCATCTCTTTATCATTAGTATGTCAGTATAGTATTGTGTTTCACTTTTTTCGAAGCGTTTAGACTGATATAGTACAATGCAGTGGCTGTTCAAGATAAACAGTTAATGTTGTAATCAAGATGATGCAATATTTTGCAGCCAAAGGTTTTTTATTTTTCAACGACTCATAAAAAGACGGTCATAAAAAAAATTATTTGTGGCGTTGTGAAGATTTTTCCGAAAATCTGGAAGTGGCTCCGTTTATTAAGCAATTGGCAATTCGCTGTAGTGGGACAAACTGATAGGCTAAAGTACCTTTCGGCTGATTGACTATAAATCCTATTCTTTTATTTAAACGTCCAATAACCTCTAATGACGCGCTGCGGCTTCCGATCAAATTACCGATAGTGCCACGCCGATCTGAATGTGTCCCATCGCCGCAGACCTTCCTTTTAAGTTCTCCAGTAATGCTTTCGCTTTTCGTCAAGTAGTGGGAGTGTTCAAAGCAATGGCTACCAATTTTTCGTGTCAACATGACTCTACGAGGGTACGCGTACTTGTTCGGAAAACTTACGATATTTATTATCACTGTGAAGCTTAATAGTGATAACGAGAGCGCCGAAAGGCGAAATCACAGCTGTGACGTGTAAGTATGTGAAAGGAGTTAAAAACTCTTGCTTCGTGAAGGTTCTTTCGTATTTTTCTGCTGAAGGTTCATTCCTTTATATTAATCAAACAGTTTTAATGGGATTGGAAAATGTATCAAACGACTTGACTATCATCTATCAAGTTTAGCCATAAACGAGAAAGAAGAAGATTTCTTGGCTTAATTTGAATATGCAATTAACATGCGATTAACTTGCCATCTTGTTATCTAATAACATGAGTAGTGTTAACTACGAAATGCCTTTATGAATGTTCGGAGACAATGTCTGGGTGTGAAGGAAGAAAAATAAGTCGTAAATAACACAAAACTACTTCGTGTCATAAATACCTGATTATGTTTTAAAAATGAAAATCCTTCCTTCTATAAAAAATAAGCAAGGACTGATTGGTGACATTATATATTAACTTCTTGATTATCCCTAAATTTAGAAACAATAATTGTCCTTCTCTGGACATGTATATTCTGGATAACTTCAAAAATTAATGAAGTGTTTTGAAATACAATTTCGCTGTCACTTAGCCGACATTATATAAACTCATAAAATATGTTTTTATTGTGTACAGGTTTTTCTTTAAAACATCGACATATCACGAGGGATCGAGAAATTTTTGACAGAGGTCATCGTAATTGTGAAGAACTATAAAACATTATAATGCTTCGTCTCATCCCCTGCAAATAGCGATGACGTTTCAAGACTTCGGAGTAGCTTTGTTTCATTATTGTTTTTTATTGCCTCATTTCAGTTGATAGTTATAAGTTAATCTTTCAGCAAAATCATCAAGAGGACGTAAAGATGTGCATTGTAATGCTCAAATAGCACAATTCGCGACCTTGACGTTCGTTAGAATTTACTAAGCTAACGCAATTAATACTGCTTTCTTCATCGGTGTATGTTTGTTTAACCGTATGATTACTCACCATATTTGACACTTGAAAATTATTCCAGGGAAGCATTAGGTGTTTGTTTATGTTTCTTCCGCTCGCTGTAGCTCGTTGCAAATTAAGATTTTTATTATAGTTGCTGTTAAGCTCATCGACCACGAATTCTTCGTCTGTTATTTATTTCCTTCACCGTTGTAGGCATGACTCCATTTTCTTATCTTTGGGTCACTTTAATAAGTTTCTTAACAAATGTAATTGTTTGCATACCTTCACCCATAGGAAAGTTATTTTGAAAGTCTTGACAATCTTTACGGGACAATTATTATTATGGATCTACCTAAATCAAATTATAAACTTAAACACGCCAATAAAGACTAACGAACGATATATAATTGCATACTTACGATTGGTACTCGTAAAACATTGCATGAAAAAATTGACGACTTTTTTTCTTCGACTTTCGTCGGGTTAAAGAAGATAAGCAAACGAATTTTAAAGTATCAATCTACGAAGAAGTTATCACATTAGGTTCCTATCAAAGTTAATGAAGGTCAAGTTTTCTTTGGCATGTTAGAACTATTCCATTCACTTTGGATAACACAGTATGCACTTTTGGCGAAGGGCCCTCTCAGTATGGACGGTTGGTTTTTTCTAAAGAAAAAAAATATTCTTTTTTGTGGTGCACTGGATCTTATGGACTAGTATACCACAAAAGTATGAACTCTATGCGTACATACAATATAAAATAACCGATCACACATGAAGTAGAGGAAATTTATTGGCAAAATACCCCGTCACTAAAGTTTAGCATTGACTAAGCCTAACTAGATAACTAAGCACTATACTGTTCTAGAAGGCATTAAACATCCGGAAAGGTTTGGAATGCCGTTCACAAGTTTTTTTTCAGGGGTTACGGACTGATCCTACAATAGCACGTAAATTTCAATAGCGCGTGGAGTGGCAAAAACGAATCACGTCATGTGGTGGTTTCCTAAACATGTTAATTTACTGAGTTGCTAGAAGCCATAGGCATGGAGAGAGACTGGAAAAAAGCGATCGAATGTGACACCGGAAATTGTTAATTAAACGAAACGGAGATCTTTTTTTTCAAATCAAAACCAACGAAAGTTGGAGGATCGTGAATGAAATTCGAAAAAATTATGAATAATCTTACTCCCTCTTAGACGTAAAAAGGATCGTTGCTCCCGAATACCGGTGGCGTAAAGGTTTTCATCTTGATTGAAACCGATTCCGCAGGTGACTGCGGCTATTTTCGCTGCATATTTGCATTTACGTCACTATCAAAAGGTTGCGATGGGCGTTTTGACTAAGTATTTCATGTTGTCTCAATCTCGATTCCAAGCCAAAGGCTGCGTCTAAGTTTTAATCCTCTGATTTTGTGTCACTACTCGTAGAGAATTGTCGTATTTCAGTATCTTAGGTCTCGATTTTGTTTTTTTCTTTGAATCGATTGGTTAACTTCTAACAAGAAGAATTCACGGATTTCGTACCTATCGGGAATGGAAAATATTCAGCAAAGCGATCAATAATCCCAGTATTGCATCATGCAGAGAGTAGAAAAGAGAAGAGAACCCATCTCTAATGGAGCTTATTGTCTCAGATTGATACTGAAATGCGATGGGCGCATCGAAAAATCTTTTATAGCGTTGCTCAGCCTGAGCGTGTTTTTTTCTGGTTTTTCCCTGGCGTAAGATAGTAGAGAAACACTTGAGGCTGGTATACGAATGTTAAAAAAAGGCGATCGCTCTTCGTTAGGTGTCCTCGCAAATAAGTAAACACTTCGGTTGCGGAAACCGGTAATATCTTATCAGAGAAGTCTCTCCATCTGAGAGAATCGGAAATCATTGGTTCAACTGTTTAGTGCAGACGAGATGCGTAACTACTCACCACTCAAAAGTCCAAGTGATTAATCGGATTTCCATTAATTTTATCACGTCTCACCCCATCCTACCTTCTCGTAGTCCTCCCATCTTTTGATCACACGTCCATTAACTGCAACATTTTGTCATCATCTTATGTTACTTTCAAAATGTTTATTGAAAAATTTGTCTCGGTGGTTGAAATTTGTAAATTCATGTATTTTTATGAGTATGGTACCTCTCCCAGTACTATGTGTCAGCGGGTCAGAAAACTTCACTCATTGAGTAATTCACGAAACATAGTTAAAACGGTAGGCATCAATCGAAAAGCGCTTAACTTTTTCTCAGCCAGCAAGTGAGCCTTTCCCTCACGTACCACATCCAAGGACTTGCGCTAATCGATGGGCCTGAGAGATGTACCTGCCGGGGCAATGAGTATTCTCCCAAGTAATTAGGGTCATCAAACACTCATCTGTTTCCAGAGTGGCTGCAAAGACCCCACCTAAGAGAATTCCACGGATTTACTGGTTTCAGGCGTGGCTCTGTGGGAGTGTCGGATATACATAACAAAGGTTTAACACTTTGTACTTCTCCACTAATTTATTTTAAAAAGACGCGACCGGTTTCACCTTTGATAAGGAATCTTCCGGCGATTTCCGGAGCTGTCCCGTATTCCCAAGAAAAAAGTTTCTCTTGGGTATATATTCAACTGAACAACTTCGAAATTTTCCGGAAGATTCATTATCAAAGGTGAAGCCGGGTGCGTCTTTTAAAAATAAATTTGTATGCAAGTACAAAAACATAGGCATCTTTTTCGTGAACCTGGTTTCTCGTTAAAAACAGTATTGACAAAGGCAAAGGAAAACCACCTCTATTACCTTTACCAAGAAAAATGTTAAGTCGCAAAATGAATATTGGCAACTGCCGGACCAAGGGCACTGCGGCGTAGATTCAGGAGAAAAAAAAAGGAGAGTTGGAAATGGTGCATGGAGGAACTGTACGGCAAGGAAATTAACAAATCTTCTCTGTTTACATTTTAAATGGGAAATGCGAAGTAGCCAAAAACGTTTTAGAAAAGAGAAGGGACATTAAGGCTAACGAAGTGTGACGAGACATTGGGGAAATTGGAATTGCTAAATCGTTCGGAAAAGTTGGATACCAGAGATTTTATGAAATCTTACTTAGTATTTATGAAGACAGTACCTGACCCGGAGACTGATAGATATTATTTTCATCCCGAAAAAGACAAATTCACTTATTTTCTAGTACTTGAGGGTTAAATTTCACGTGTGGCTAAGGTAGTAACACCAAAAAAATATCAAGGGACTGTTTAAGAAACGGGAAAGTGATTTCCCAAGTGACGATCTAATTGACTTTAGGAAAGTCAAAGGTGCTTGGTGTACTTGTGCAATTTAAGCCTCAGAGGTACGAAACGAGATTATAACCAGAACAATTAGGCATTTTAGAGGAGGCAATTAGGCATATCGAGAAAGCTGTCTACGAATTAGAGTGGGCAAAATTAATGAAAGTATTTGAGAATATGAGTGCGAAATTGAGGCACAGGCCGCTTTTTGTAAACCTTCACAGGAGTCACAAAGCGAAAGTAAAGGTAGCGGATTGGAAGTCGGGCTGGGTAGTGTGAGAAAGAACCCTCCGTTATCGCTCCAGCTTTTTAATGTGTATGCAGACGAAATGGTAAGAGAGACATGGAAAGGGCTGGTGGTAGGAGAGAGTCGGTGGGACGCTAATTAATTCAGTCATATTTGTGGATGGCCGGGCTCTCTGATTAGTCGATCGCCAAAAGGACTGCAGTCCTTATGGAATCCATTAAAGGTACAGTGTTAGGCCTATGGGATGAAAATATATGGGAAAGATTTTAAAAGTGACCTGATTCTCAAAATATGTTTAATGTCCAATGTTTAACATCATTGCAAATGAGCGTTTATAAAGAATTGATAAGGAAAATTAAGGAAATATGTGAAGAATAAATAGGTGAAAGTTGTAAGCATTATTTGGCGGAGAAACTTCGTTATTGACGTAAGAGAATGAGCATAACTTGGAGGAATGTGAGATGGGGTATGGAGAGGGAATGGTGACATAAAATCAACGATGTGACGGACAATTTAGTGAGACAAATCTGAAGAGACAGAAAAGATGGATTGGAAAAATATGATATAGATTATGATTAGATGACATTTTGAAGAGCGTGCCGGGAAAGCTAGGCAAAAGAAGGAAACGAATAAAAGTTTTAGATTTCCTGGAGAGAGGCAGAAATTACTTGGAGCTAAAAGCTGTATATTCTTGAAAAAGCTGTTAATGTTAATATGGGTCTCGGAAAGAGAGCGATAAAAAAGAATTTTGTATGAGTTAATAGCGTTCAAGCTTAAACTTACCTACGGAGTAGGATTGCTATTTTGAGCTGAGATTCAGTGCCGACTGCATTAGAGAAAAGAAAGTGTCACCGGCAGAAATTAAGAATTTGATATTGATCCTCATCAAAGAAAACCCAATGCAGGAAAACGGCTACAGAGGAGTGAGAGCATGAAGTGAATATTATAATAAAGAAACTAAGGATTAACCTTGAGTATTATTATATGTTAAGTTTACACATTTAGTTCCATATTATTTTCTAATATTTACATTAATTTCTTTTCGTACGATCAGTTATGTTCTTGTAAATGACAAAATTGTCTTTCCTACTCATGGATCCCATGGTAGCCCAGTGGGTTGAGAGCTTGGTATTGGGGAGAGACTGTACTGGAGATCCAGGTTCAAGACCCTCTTACGTGTCTGGACACCTCCAGCTAAACCCAAACTGAATGCTTTTTTTGTGTATCAATTATCCTGAGAAAGCCAAGATGACACAGGCCAAAGAAACCATCCCATCTACCCTGATATGCGAATGCCGTTGGGCTTAGCACTAATTTTCACGCGCCCATGGGCTTACTCGTAGTACTTTTCTTATTCAGACTAGCTTCCATAAGGTTATCAAAAACAACAGCCTTAAACCCCAAGGTCGGTATGATAGGTGAGGTAGATCTCGCCTAGTACTAATAGTACTATTTACTAGTAATACTAGACGAGCTAACTAGATCGCCTCCCAAACTGAACTTTTGGTTTAATAGTATTTTTTTTATTTATGGAAGGCAGTAAAAATAAGAAAGGTTATGGAAAACGTAGGTATAGTTAGGAATTACGATGGGATTTGATGACCACCAGGGAAGACCAGTACGGATTCAAAAAGAGAACCAGAACCACGGATGCCATTAGCCACTTTTTGAATATTATAAATAACAATACAGAGAAGTACTGCCTTGTACTATATATTGACATCAAGGGCGCCTTCGATTCGGTCTGGTGGCCATCAGTCATCCAGGAAATGAAGGAATCCAACTTCCCGAACAACTTTCTGACACTTCTCAGAAACTACTTTGAGGACCGATGGTAATATATTCTACCAACAATGTTAAAATCACCAAAACAACAACTAAAGGCTGACCACGGGGCTCTGACTTGGAGCACTATTTTGGAATTTGGTTATGAACCAAGTCCTAAGAAGGACAATCGCCCCCAACTGAGACCTCATAGCGCATGCTGACGACATGGCGCTCCAGGAAGGAAATTGAAAAAACCCGATAGTGGGAATAAGTATCATTGAAGATTGGGCCCACTCCAATAAACTTATCACCTCTACGATTAAAACTGAGTATATGGTATTTGGCGGAAACCTTAAACGGAACCCAACGGTTAAAATAAATAACTGCAACATAAAAAGAACAAAGGAACTCAAATACCTAGGGGTAACATTAGACAACAATCTTACTTTCCAGTCCCATGTCAATAAGACCATTGCCAAAACAACAAAAAATTCCAGGCAGCTCGCAGGTTCTGCAGAAACAACTATGGTTCCCAACCCATAGGACGCATCTACAAAGGAGTTGCTCTCCCCATCATGACATATGCCAGCAAAATTTGGGCCCATAAGGTTCAAACCAGCAGAATCCAACGGAAACTGCAGGATGCGCAACGTCCCTGTCTTCTGGCAATCTCCAACGGCTAATCCACGGTTAGCACTGATGCGCTATGTGTCATTACGGGTCTGCCGCCACTAAGATATGAAATTCTGGAAAAAAAACGAACATTACCTTAATATCCGGAGGGGAACATACAACATATCGTACTTTACAATAGTAGACTACCATTTTGTCTCAAAACATAAACTAAAAAAGAACCTCAGGACCCAGACCCTCATTCAATGGCAAAAGGACTGGAGTGCAAGCGCCAAGGGACGGCACACAAAAGAAATATTCCCAACGATTGGAGACTGTGTTACGTATAAATTTGAAATTAAAGGCGCGTTAACTCAGATTCTATCCAACCATGGCGATACGAATAATTATCTAAAGCGAATAGGAAAGGATATTACCGACTTATATGAAAAATGCAACCACGACACGGTGAAACACCGAATTGAGATCTGCACAATGTTTGAAATCATTAGACACCTTATTTGGCATAATATGCCCAATAAAGAGACAACTATGTGTAATGTCATTAAATTTTGCTAAACAATATGCCAAATGCCCTATGTAAGTTCGTTCCTCGTTCTAAACAGCAGTTTATACCCTGGAAGCCTGTTAAAAAGAGATCATGTATATGATCGCTGGATTAATAAAATTATTATAATTATTATCATGGGTAGAAGAATGAAGGAAAGGATAGTAGGGCCCTATCTTTAGAAGAAACTGCAGTAAAGACCAACGGCAAAGCAAACGGGAGCCAAAGAAGACAAGTGGAAGCAAATAAGAAGATGGGGACCATTAGGAGAATGAAAAAGAAACCAAAGAAGAAGATGGGGGCCATGGGAAGAACGAAAAAGAGGCCAAAGAAGAAGATGGGGGCCACGCGAAGAATGGAAAAGAGGCCAAAGAAGAAGAGGGTGGCCATGGGAAGACAGAAGAAGAGGCCAGAGAAAAAAAACAGGAAATTGTATAAAGTGAGAGACCGGGGGTAAAATTAAAAGGAACCCCGGAATTGTAATAAAAAAGATTGAGTTACAATAAAATACTCCACCGAACCACCCTCATCGAGGGTGTAAAAGTTTTTTTTTTTAAAGAAGCATTCCAATGAGGAACGAGGACTTTGCGATGAGAGGGGAGAGGGGAGGTAATAGGAAAGATATTGTTACAATATACTTAAAGAGGGGAGGTAATAGGAAAGATATTGTTACAATATATTTGGTTAAAATCTAAGTGGAGAGGATAGTACGAGGGAAGGACGGATTGGGTATATAAGATGGAATAATGAAGAATTTTAGAGTTAGGAACTACAAAGGTATGAAGAGTTTGGGAGGTGACAGAATAGTTTGTACGGCTGCAATAACCAATCCTCGAATGGATAACATGTGATGATGTTAATGAAGATATTTGAAGAAGACAGGTTAAATTGGTGATCTATTTCAAAACTGTCTTTGGAATGACAAACCGTGGAAAAAGTGCTGTATTTTCTCTTAACTGAATATATCAGTAAACTTATATTTTTATCGTAATAAAAAAATAACACATCTTCCATTCTTTGTGTATAATCTCTGAGAAATTGTTTTTGTGAGCAGTCTGGTCGCGGTTTAGTGACTACTCTTGAGTTTTTAATACCATGTTAATCATTGCTTTTTGTGGAATAATTTAATGATTGGTGTTGATAAAAAATGATAGGACTAAGGTCAACCTTAACTCGAAAACCGCTGGTTCATTTCATATTGGATGAGATTTATATTTCTTTAAATCGTAGTTCCTATGAAATTTCAATAATTATTATCAGATCCTTTACTAACCGTCTCCAAACTTGAGGTTTATGCACGTGGTCACAAATTTCAAAACTCAGGATTATGAATTTTGGACGTAAACGGCGTCTAAAAGTATACCGAAGTAAAGACGGTTAAATATTCGTCTTTTCATGAATCTATCTTACAAATGGCTCACACTGTGTTCATGGTCGTAGGTATGAAAATACGGGTTGCTTAGTAAAACTTATTCTATGTAGATTGTGTTTCCATTTGTATCCTGATGTTGTCAATGGGTCTCATGGAAGTGAGAAATCGTCATTGGGCATTATTAAATTAATTGTGAGTCGTTAAGGCGGTGCCATCTTCCTGAGTTAGAATACGATTTGTCCCTAAAGACGTTATTTTTCACATGTTCCATCGTTGGTTCCAGATTCCTTTCAGCATACATGTTTTATGTCAGGCCGTATCTCCGACCTTCAAAACTTTCTTATCGTGATATATTTACCTTCATTGAGTCTCTGTTTGAAAATTTTGGAGAATCTATTTCCACTTTATTGGCTGTTCATAGCAACTTCGGGATTTTCATGTGGGCCTTTGCTTCCGTTGCTTAATTATCGAATCCAATTTCAAAAATGTATTAAGTAATTTTATTCCATGTTTTATGCATTTACGTGAGATAATAGAACTGGAAGATGCATTTTGCAATTGCCTATTGATCAGCCATTAGACATTTCTCCCATATTTTGCTTTTGTTTATGCAACTTGCATAGGATATGAAAATCAAAGTGTTATGATAGACGGTTTTCGAGATAGTGGTTTCAAGTTACCATTATACCGACCTGAATAGAGTAACTCAGGTGAAGAGATGCCTCTGTGCACCGATGGCGTGATTTCTTCTGATGCCAGAAATTTGTGGAAACCCATATGCGGCGCTTTGTCTGGGCTCCATTCTCTGAGTTCGACTTTCCTAAGAGAGTACGCATCGAGCTTCTATGGTGGAATTTGATTCAATGCCGGGATTGAAAAACTTTTCAGTGACCGCGTCTTTATCCATGCCAATGACTATCATCCCACCTGTCTTAGATGAACGTAGCGTGTGACTACTGGAAGCCGGCCAAAAGAAAAAATGATTTGAAAATCCTTTCGGCGGGTTCGGTGTCTCTTTAAACTCGGCCGCCTGAAATCCATATTTTGATTTTTAGACTCTCCAGGGTCATTGGTTTTAATTTATCTCTGTTTCCTGGGACATTCTTGCAACCCAGTGGCTTGAAACCAAGACGAGAGATTTAACGAAATACCGGTAGACACATGGAATACTGGAGGCTTTAGTCGTCGCAAAAAAATCAAATCCTGCATTGTAATGTCGTAGGGTAATAGAACGTAATATTTTACGTCAGCCTTCAAACGATTACAATTCAATTTCGTGTAAACGTTAAAGCAGAAGGTATTGATAGGTGATACGGATCCATGATAGGTCTAGCATTTGCTAGTAGGAGTGCATTTATGGTTGTGTCTCGCCTCCTACCACACGCCCTTGCAGGGTAATGCGTAAAAGTAGATGTTCCGTTAGAGTAAATGAACTAAATATTCACCATCGAGTAATTTAAGATGTATATAATGATAGATTATTTGTAAAAATGATCTCCACATCATCATAATCTGATCCCTCCGTTCTCTTACTATGAGAAGTAAATATCCCCATCAAATATAAATTACTAATATATAAATGTAAGGTTTATTAGAAAGTTTGATCTTTCGATGCTTAGCTTATTGATGCCTGAAATGTTCAAATATAAAGGTGTAGATTTTTCTATCAGGTGAATACGGTCAATCGCTTTTCACCGTCTCTTGCATTTAGCAGGGTAATATTATGGTAACGAACAACTGAGAATCGGGGAAAACATATTTTTTTAGCGCATGAAGAAATATTTGAAAAGAGAAAACGGAGCACGTACACACCACAAAACGTGTCTTCCACGTGATATAAATGTCTTATCTCTCGGCGGGAAACAATATTTTTCATTTCAATTTTGGCAAATTAAAAAAAAAATGTTTTTTTTATTATTATTATAATAATAATAAAATAAATATGTGGGGATGTTTACTTTCAAATCTAATTGCGTGTAAAAAAACGTAGGGAAAAAAGACCTCCAAAAGGGTTCATTCAGCATCGGGATATCTCGCCCGAGTCACTTGTTGCTTCTAAGTGTATTTTGGAAAGTAAGAGGGAAACAGAAAGGGATTGCTGCAATAAAACTGTGTTCCTACCCAATCTAACAAAGATTTCCTTAATGATAAACCAGATAGTGAAGGCATAATTCACTTTCAGACAAATACTCCGAATATGTTGGTTCCTACAGACACGGGTAAATTCTTCTGACATTTGAATATATATTGTGCCATCTATCCATTAATTTAATGACCCTTAGAGTCGTAGGTTTAATAAGTGCATTTAATCATATGTATATATATATATATATTTGACACAAACATAGATAATTATAAAGAGAAAGACACAAACAAAAAGGACACTCACAATATTAGTTCGTACGTTTTGGCAGGAGAGCCTG
>WURS02431267.1:0-15791 GCA_011762765.2 Rhinocypha anisoptera | reverse complement strand
ATGACCTATCAAATGCCAACCGAACTGCGTGCACCAGTCGTCAATTCTACCCAGGACACAAGCGTCCCTGACAGTCACAAACATAAAAAAAAACCCAATAATGCACATTTTTGTTATATTGAGCATATTATATCATTCAATGCCCACCTTACCTCATAGAAACACCATATTCCACCACACAGGATTTGACCAACTCTTAACCATTTTTAATGCCTTTGGATTCAACGCAGTGACTCAAGGCTTGGTGCTCGGCGCAGGAGAAAAATTGACAATATTAAGCAATTCATAACTCACTTCTTATTGGAGATAAGGAATCAATTGATGCAGCCAAAATTACCTTATAGTGTCCCCTAAATTGTATAAGCAGTATGTATAGGTCTATTTTACAAGAAAGGCGATTTAGTAGGCAACTATTTCTATCCTTGAATAAGTTAAAAATTTTTGGTCCTGAAGTTGTTATGTTATATACAGATATATTAAAACTAACTCTTGTATGTACTTAAATGTGTCATTACAGGATATAACATGTGAGGATTATTACTTTTAATTTTTGAGACTATATGCATTACGGTTTTTCAACAACAATTTGATGAATATAAATTCAAAATATTGGCTTTTTCACGGAAATACAAGAAAACATTTTTTGATCCTTTTGTTTGAAAAAATATTGGAAAATAAATTTCACCATTATATTTACTGTTTGTTTCTACTTCAGGAAACACTTTTTTAATTTCTGATTGCTAAAATTTAATTTCCTGCCGTTTATGGCAACATTTGCACCAGCTTCCTTATTTCAATTTCAATGAGCAACGAATCTCCACAAGCTCCCATACTGTAATAGCGTGGACTACCCTACTTCGCAACTAGGTCCGCACAGGTTCAACTTCCTCCGTAACCGGACTTCAATCGAACTCAGACTTCCCTAAGCAGATAGACTTGGTGTGAAGGCAGTTGGACCTAACAGGAAAAGGGGTGACCTCATTTATAAGGGTCATCCATAATTACAACCGGGACCACCATTTGCTATACTCTTTCCGTCACTTGAAGTGAAGAATGCCCCACCTACTTTTCTCCCACACACCCATAGCACAGTCAAGAAGAAGTCACCTCAGCTAGGCGATTTGTGGAAATGCCTTAGGCTGGTACTCATGGGTCAATTTGATTTTTTAATGTGAAAAAAAACTTGGGCAAAGTCAGTTATTTTATCAATAATTAATATTTTATCTTCTTTGTTTATATAATTTATTAATATATATTATGCATTAATACAAACAAACATTTATAAATATAATACACCTTTGATTCCTCCCTCTTTCCCCACACCTCTTCCTTTTTGGTATATATATATATCTGCCTTGTCTATAAACATTTTGTCTTGTACCTGATGATGGCTTAGTAAGCCGAAACGTAGTACGCATTAAATATTTTTGTGGAAAAGTGCATATCTTTTATTCATTATGAATTCCTTCCACTACGTCCAGCCTACAACTGTTAATCTTATCTGATGACTACAGTGAAAAAAGTAATGTTTTGTGTATTCAAAAGAACATATGTATTATTCAAAATAAATAAACTTAGAGGTCCATCAAAAACATTGTTGTAAATGACAGGTAATGTGATTTAACTCTTAACAGCATTTCAGGAAGCATATTATGATAGAAGTAAAAACTTAGTAGCTACCTTTGGTACATAAAATGATGAATAGAATTATTATTTTTAAATTATAGTAGTTGAGAAATTATATATTTTATTATACTAGCTTTAATGGTTGATATTGTTAAACTAATTCATGTCATAAAAATTTATAATAATTTTGAACTCTCCTTCATAAACTAATTTTATATTCTTAGATTGGAAGGTACCTGATAAAACTAAAGTACAGGAACATGATTTATACACTTTCCAACTCAATAAAGGCATTGGCAAGGAAGCAATGATCAATTCATCAATTAACTAGTTACTAAAATCATTTATATCACTCTATTAAATTATCTTTGTCCAATTTAGAGAAGTTATCCAGTGAGACACGAATGGTGATGGATAGCTTAAGCCATTGCATATAGGTCAGAGCAGATAGGCAGGTTACAAAATTGAACAGTGAGAAAACAACTTAATATGTATTCTGAAAGCCTGAAACAAATTAGTGCAGACAAAGGGTACATAAAATCCAAGATGAACTGATAATACTAATGATGAGGGTACATAAATCCATTGAAGAGGGTATCAGGAAAACCCACTGATTATTCTACCACAATGGTTGGAAGGAAATTCCAAGGGTGTTTTATCAGGGTAAGATTACATCTGTATATAAATTTTTAGTACATAATAAAAAGTCATTAATAACTCAATCAAATTAATAAATTTTAATTTTAAAATTGATTAAGTTGATTGAAAAACCATAAATTTTAATTTTAATCACAGTCTTTCATGATTACAAACTCATCCCTGAGAGGTTTTCAAATACCTCTCCAACATTCCAATCCATTGCTCCACAGGCCCTAACGTTCTTAAACCCATTCTTGTCCGTAACTATACACCCTCCCTTGCCTTACCTTTAAGTCTTCTTACTTTTGAACTGATGCTTTTCCCTTTGCACTTTCCCTTCCCAATGGAAAATGGCAAACATTATAGCAATATATAAATCTGGTCCGAAAACTGATGTCTCAAATTACCAACCATTACCTTGTTTCCCATTCTTTCCACGGTTGCAGAGAGGATTATTATTCTAAATCATCTTTATTATTTTACATCTCATTTTTTTTCCATTAATCAGCATGGCTTCTTACTGGGTCGTTCTTGCCTGACAAACTTGAAGTCTTTCAGCACCATTCAGTAACTTCAATATCAAAAAATGCTCAACTAGATTCAATTTTTCTTGACTTCTCTAAAGTTTTAAACACCCTCAATCACAGCCTCCTCCATAAACTCAGTCAACAGTTTGCCATCAACGATCCATTTCTTTTGATATCATATTGATGAGCTTCCTTTTTCACAGATCCCAGTGAGTAATAATGTCAGGCATCTCATCCTCTTGGTCACCCGTAACATCTGGAGTCCCTCAGGGTGGTGTCTTCGGACCATATCTTTTCAATCTATTCATTGATGATATTGCCTCCCTCATACCCCCATCCCAAGCTCTCACCTTACTGTACGCAGATGATTGTAAAGTTTTTAAGCAAATTCACAATGTTGCAGACACAATCTTCAGGATGCCCTAAACAAAATTTCTGAATGGTGTAATGCATGGAAACTGAATTTAAATCTGAGTAAATGTAATTCTATGTCTATTTCGTTTAAAAAATCCCCTCCTAACTTTAATTATACCATTAAGTCCATCCCCCTCAGTCATCTTCATTCAATAAAGGATCTTGGAATCTCAACAGATTCGAAACTTAATTTTAATGGGCATATACAAACTATTGAAAATAAAGCTATGTCCCGCTTAGACCTCCTATACTGCTTCATTGAAATAACCTACCCACGGGCTTTACATCTATATTCTTCCACTATTGCCCTTTTGCTCCTGACATATAGCTCCCCCACATGGGCGATGTCCGCTCCCACCAAACTGGTTTCACGCAACAGTGTTACAAATTTTTTCACAAAAATAGTTAAATACAGAGTCCCGTCTCTTTGCACTGCTTCCAAAGATGTCATTTTATCCTCACTTTCCATCTCTGATCTCCCTAACAAAAAGATTTTAAATTCCTATACAGCACCATAAACTCCCTCACTGACTGTCCTGAACTTCTCTCCCTCATCAATTTCCATTTACCTTCACGATCCACTTGTACTCACTCGTTACTCCACATGCCCACCCCCACCAGTCTATCAATTAATAAGCACTAACTTTTCTTTTGCCTCTCGTAAATAGTAAATTTACTTCCACTCACAGCATAAGATTCATTTTCACTTTCTGGCAATAAATTTACTGACCTTGCCCTTTCCCCCCTCTCTCCTTTTAATTTGTTGTTTTCTTAATGGTTATTTTTTGCTTATGTTTGACTGTATGCATCTGTGTTGCTATTTGGTTCACTGTAAAATGGCAAATACAGCTGTATGTGGTACTCTTTCTTCAAATAAATAAAACTGTAAAAATTCCTTTCACTAATGCTTTTGAATATGTATTATGAACATGATTTTACCATCAACAAGGAGAAGTAAACATCCAGATTATCAGCAGAGGAAAAAAAAACAAAATACCCCACAAGAAGAGACAAAACTCTAATGTTCAGAGTAATACGCTTCCATGTTAATTGCATAATGTAACTCTTGTATTGAAAATATTATTTATGAATATAACTTTTACTAGATTTACTCCAGAAAGGCATTGGAATAATGTTTAGGACAACAGATTCAAGATAATGACCAATACCTTAACTATTGAAGAGAAAAATTATGGAATGATATGCAGATTAAAAAAATAAGTGCAAGTAGTGTTCTCTCAATGCCAAAATAGTGTTGGTTGACAACCTAACATTAGATGACAATGTAATGAGATCACAAGTACTGCTCAAGAAAGAATTAGTAGTCCTAGGTTGTCAGATTGTATGGAATTTCACAGAAATTTAGGTGACCTGAGTCAATAGTAGTAGTATTTTCATTTAAAGAATGTAACGCTGGCTATTGTCATTCAGCACCTCTTCACATCATAGAAAAAACTCATCTTGACAAATGCAACACCCATTCCCCTTGCGGGACTCAAACCCACGACCTTTGGGTTAGCTTGTGAGCACACTACCCCCTGGCTAACCCGGCCAACACCTGAGACAGTTTTCTCCTTTTGGAGTACCCCAGTTATTTCTGAAACAATCCCAAACATCAGCATATGTGTAAGATGTTTTTCCTTTCCAATATAATAGAGTACATGTATTCTTGCATGTACCAGATGCATGTGATTTGCAATGAAAAGCGGGATTTAAGAATATCATAAAACTACAAATAATAAAAAATTATTGCTTATAAGTGATACGTGTGTATACTGAACTTTCCCAAATCAGTAACATTGGCAAACCTGAAGACTGTCAAGAGGAAATAAATATATTGATATGGATGGCAATGAAATTACCAAAGATACAGAAAACTTAAACAAAGAACATAGTAACTTTGTCACAAAATATTGTTAACCTAGATTTTATCACATAGAAAAATGTAAGAACGACCAGTTTCCAGAATAATCGTCATCTAATAATAATAATAATATTTATTTTCATCCACAGGATTTGCACAAACAAATAAATATAAGATATGTCACTTAAAAATAAACTTAAGAGAGGGGAAAAAACAAATAAAAAGTCAAAACAAAATATCACAAGGAAACATTAACCACCATAAAGGTACTCTAGGAGTTTGTTGTTCAATGTGATGCTCTATAAATTCACGTACAGAGTAAAATACATAAAAAATAAGAAATTTTTTAAGTTTCCTTTTAAACAATGACAAATGACATGTTGATTTGATATTTTCCGGAAAATGATTGTAAAACAACCAACATGGGAAGGGTTTTTGGCATACATTGCTAGTTTGTGGAATGATGATAATCGCCACCATCTGGAACCAGACGATGACCACTATCATCGAAACTGGTCATGTTTACATTTTCCTGTTTAATAAAATCTAAGTTAACAACTATAAATAAATGCAATAGAGTCAGGTGCGACGTGGTGGAAACGATTCAAAATCAAATAAATGAGGGCAGTTTACAATTTCCATGAAAAAAATTTGTTGAAATTTTGTGGAAATTGCAAACTGTCCTCATTTATTTGATTAACAACTATATTTTGTGTCAATAAGGAATCCCACCAGGTGATGGCCTCTTTAGTGAATTTTATAGTAACTTTCTCTTCAAATCACCAAAACAAGTATTCAACTGTATTATAAAGTGAGAAGAAACAGTAATCATCATGTAGAAACCAAAAAACCTCAAATATAAGATAGTTCTACTAGATTAACTCAGAAAGACTACATATCAAAATTGAAATTCTCTACTATCAGAAAATTCCAAACAATTTTCTGAAAACAATCCATCGGAATGCAAGTGCCAGCACATTTGGTAAGAAAAAAACCTTTGAAATACCTTTTTAAACATCAGTGTTACTTTTGAAAAAAAAGGACATTCAGTGACTAAGGAATAGTTCTAAATTATGGTACGCGATTAGCTTACCTGGCTTTCTTTCACCTTTGAGTGGATTTGATAAAGCCATTCCAACTTCAGACATTCCATAACGCTCCAGCAAACGATGCCCAGTGATTTCCTCCCATCGATCAAATATTGGAGCGGGCAATGGTGCTGACCCACTGACCATTAATCTAAAATGAAAACAATGTGTAATATGACATACACACAATTTCAATGGTCTACATCAGTCATTGCAGTTGAATTGATTCATCTCGTCCCTATGATTTAATAAATTATAACTTGCTCTTTCTTTCAATTATCCATTGAACTTTATTCTTCTTTTCCATAAACATGTCGAAATAATTCATATCTATACGACTCCGAGAAAAGGATATTGATTGCCAGAAATGGAATAGTGTATAGGAGAAGGTTATTCATTAATGCAAAGCATTTTAAAATTTCCACACCCAAAAGGAGATGTCCATTACAGTGTGGCTTTTTATATTAAGGGTGCATTGACGGCTTTGGTTATTTAACACCTCTTAAAAATCATAGTAAGGTCCAAATGGTACAATAAAGCACTCATGCCCGAATCATTACTTGAACCATCAACCGTAGTGCTAACCAATGAGCATACTACCCACCAGGCTAACCAGGAAGTTAAGTCCACTTTAACAAGTATAGCTTTCATAGCAAGAATATCACCAAAATGGCTGATGTTTTTGCACTTGACAAATTGCAAAAGTCAACTTTATAATAGGGGACCTTGAAATCACTTGTTACTGTGAACTTCTACAACAGTAATAGTAGGCAATGTTAAGTAATGTCTGAGGTCAGTTAAGGGTAGAATTGAGAGTCACGATAATATTTACAAACAAGATTCTCAATATGCACAAATGCTAAAGAAAACCATTGTAGCTGTTATACCAAGAGAACAACCACAGTGGAAAATTTATCTACAAAAGGTGGCAGGTGATGACAAGCTAGCTGAGGAATATTAATTATCTACTCATTAATTTATTAATGAGTAGTTTAGACTTAAAAGTGGAGGACAATAGAGCAAATTCAGAAATTTGGTAAATTATGTCATCCTCCGTAGACTCTGTAGTACGAGTCAGCTGAAAGTCTTACAAAAGTGTGTAAGGAGGCTGGAAAAATAAACTGGTAAAAGAGAAAGATAAATATATTGGATAGGCTAAGGGAGGAGACGGATGGAGTATGTAGAATGGTAGAAGCTACAGAAAGCAGTAGTGAGGGAGTAAAACTGTCATCGTCTTTTCATATTTGACAAATATTTTAATAGTAAGTATCAGATAAAATATGCAGGAACCACTAAATAACGGAATGTACAAGGTTTTTCCAAAGTAATGAGACTGCCCGCCATGTGGTGCTCCAGTTGCCACCAGCACACTCCCTGGTGGCAGGATTTGTACTGAGGGGTCTAAGCATGCACCGGGCAGCAGTTGCGTCCAAGCTCTGACACAGTGAGAATCATGGGTGGGACAAAAGCTGTTTTTAAGTTTTTGTCATGCCAGGAAAAAAAAATTCAGCATTCACTGGAGCAGTGCTACGTGATTAAATTTTGTTTCACCTGGGCAAAACCGCTTCCGAGATGCTTGCCTTGGTTAAAGAGGGTTACAGAGATGACAACATGTCAGGGGCTCAGGTTTTCTGGTGGTTCAGTGAGTTCAAGAATGGACGGGAGACCGTTGAAGACATGGAGCGATCTGGACACCCTTCAACGAGTGATTTGGGCAAAAATGTGGTCTAAGTAAAAAAATTGCTTGGACTCTGATCATCATTTGGGTGTAAGATTAATAACTGAAGACCTCAACATATGCAAGACAACGGTTCACAAAATTATTTCCAACTTGCGTGCCTGCACAGAGCCATCCAATGGAAACGACCAGAGATTGCAGCTCGCTGGAAGCTCCATCACGACAATGCTCCAGCCCAAACAGCCTTCGTTGTGACTGCTTACCTGGACCAGATAGGGGCTGCAGTCTTGCTGCAGCCACCTTACAGCCCCAAGGTGAGCCCCGCAGACTTTTACTGTTCCCAAAGCTCAAGAGAAGCCAGAAAGGTCACCATTTCGAAGATGTTCCCACCACCCAAAGTCTCTGAAAGAGGCTAAGGCAGCTGACTTCCAGGGAGCCTTTGCAGCATGGGAATCACATTGAAAGCAGTGTATTGACACTCAATTGACTATTTTGAAGACTTTTAAAAAGATGTACCGATCAGATCAACAAATTTTTTTTTTATCAGACCAAGGCTCATTAATTTATGGCCAAACCCTGTATAGTCAAAAAAAGATTGCTAACTTCAAATGGAAATAGTTTAATGGTGACATTAATGAAGGTTAAAATTAAATACTAATATCCCTCATTGTTTACATGGATTATGCTCTTATATGTACCATAGTAGAGAAATCTTCAGTAATAAATAACTACTTCCACAACCCCCCATTTTTACAAATTCATTTTGGCATGAAACCTATAACATAACTCTCCTTATGGAACAACTCTTAAAGAATAATAGTAATATATATTCATAGAATAACAATAATGATGCCTTCATATTCTTTTTAACAGAACTGACCATCATAATTATGTTACACACTATATAATATATTACTCAAAGACATTGAGATTCTTACCTTATCTTTTGCATGCAAACAGTCTTAATGTACTCCTTCATACGAGCATTTTTACTGAATATTTTATCATATTCATCAATGAGTTTGGCATAAATAGTTGGAACAGCCATAAATACATTAATTCGATCTTGAGCAGGCATATTTATAGACAATAGCTGGCTCCATACCTGAGATGTTTCGAATTTTGGAAGCATAAGACACCTGTAAGATAAAAATCTCATTTATGATCACAAGACAAACTTTTAGGAAATAAAAATACATGAGCATGTAAAATAAAATAATCCTGAACCTTAAGCTTACTTAAGTAGAAGTTTCTCTCTTCTTCAGTGACTAGAAAACTGTTTCCATCAAAGTGAAAAAACATAAGCATTGCTTAGAGCATCATCCCTGAAACATGCCCCCTCTTCTGCCTGCATTTTGCCTCACTTAGGTCAAATTATTGTGGATATACATTAATCCTTTCAAGACAGATATTATTACCTTTCCTGAGGACTGAATTCCTTATTCACCATTAAGAGTTTAATAAAATGGTCTGGGAAACAGAAAAAGAGAAAAGTAGAGACCAAAGTAACTTCGTAAATCCCAAGTCACAAATAACTTCCTGAGCCTTCTAAGAGAGATTTTCACACTTCCCTAATCAGTAGAGGAAAAATTAGGAAGCAGATATGTGTAGACATCTTTCTGAAATTGTCAATTGGCCTGACATCAAATCCTTCTAAAGCTCTAAATACTTATAACCTGCAGCTGTAATGCCTAAAATACCTATTCATCTTTTACCTATGTACTGTCCAGAAAACAAACTGTGACAGATCTCCATACGCTTTACCTCTAAAATCTCTTCTATCCACTTTCCCTCCCTTCTTTGAATTTCCCCCCAACTACTACATATATTCACTTACCATGACCATCACCTCTGTCTTTCTCCCCAACCTTCTCCACAACTACATCTTAGAAAATTTAGATTCTGCACCCCTTTTCTTATGCATGGATGTATTTCCCATCCTCCAGAACCAAGTTCCATAACTATGTACCAATACACTACATGAAGGGATTACCACTGACCTTTCTTATGATTAGATTAGATGATTAAATGTTTTTATTGGTCAAAAGATATACATAAAAAATACACAGACCTAGTCAAATGTTCAAGCACACATGAGTGTACAAAAAACCATACAATTTCTTTACCTATGGTCCCTATCATCAATTCCCTTCTCTTCATAAATAATTCCTTTCCTAATGTGATTCTTTGGCCTTGCAAATGTCTGATTTCCTCTAAATTACAAAGGCTGTTGAATAGAGTGATCATAAATTTTTTCTTTGCATGCTTAACATGAGCATTTTTAATTATGTTAATTTCATTAATAATTTATTTGTAATTAATTGTCACCTTAATTTGTAATGTACAAAGATCAGTAAAAATGGAAATGAGAAATATATATTTTTCTTAGCATAGGAATTTTATTTCTCCAAATCATTTCCATCAGAGGTGATAATGATTTTTCAGGTTTTTTTTTTTAAATCACCAAACAGATTCCATGAAAGCCTTCACTCCAATCTCCACTGGTGCCTTAGCACCTATTCCACCTTCCCACCAAATTTTTTTATTCCTTGTCTGTAAAGGTCTTCTGGCTGGTGTTGGCACTACTGGTGCATTGTCTCAATCCTGATGCTACCAATCACTTCAAACTGTCAGACACCCAGGGGACTTCTGAGATAGCTTCATATCTGGAAGTCACAGGGTGACAAGTGTAGTCTGTATAGGGGATGATCAAGTACCTTCTCAGCATAGGTCCTGAATGATTTCTATGGTGTGCAGTCATTCCATTTGGGTTCCATCTGCTCATCAATGAGTCTTTTTGGCAGTCACATCATGAATATTTTATGGTTCAGGATGGAATAACTTGCAAACTTCCACATTTAAATATTTATTTTGACCCAGGTTTTGATGTTGATACATCATCTTCAGGTGATGCTGAAGATTATGTATTGTGATGATGAGACATTCTGAAGAGCATTCTATCAACAAGCCGGCAGGATTAGCCTGGGAGTAGAGCTCTCTCCAGCTAACCCAAGGGCCAAGGGTTCGAGTCCTGCCTAGGGCATGGGTGTTGTGTTTGTCCAATAGGGTTTTTCCATGATTTGAAGAGGTGCGAAATGACCATAGCCATCAGATCACCATATAAACAAAAATACTACTACTACAATGCATTAACATCAAAATCTGGGTCAAAATAAATATTTATCTGTGGAAGTTTGAAAATTATTCCATCATGAATCTGATAGTATTCCATGATATCAAGCCTTATTCTTCAATAGTTGTATTTTATGGTACTTCAACCATTTTTGGATCATTGAGTATGCAGATCCATGAATGACATTAAGGTTCTAAGACAAGTTTTCCACTGTACATCCCACTTTTCCACCACAGATGAGAACGCTTGCTGCAGCAACATTTTTTTCATTGATGATAGCAGTCAGGGTACATGCCATTCACAAGTTATTTTCACTCTTGTTGGTATTATTGCTTTGTTGACTGCATACACTGACAGTGAAATGCAGTTTTTCACATACTCTTTTTTCATGGTGATGGATATCAATTGGTGAAAAATGTTTGAAGTTTAGAAAGCTCTGTTATTTTTTTGGAAACACCTGATAAACTAGGTGAAGCTTTTCACTTGATATAACTTAGCTATTTCAACCTGGTCTTTATAGTTTTTGAGTAAATTTTCCTTGTACTTAATTTTCATTCCACATCTCTAATGATAATCCTGTAACATATTCAGCAAGGCCGAAATTCTTTTCCTGACTGACTTGGTCATCTGTGAATCTAATTGACTTGAAAAAATTCTCACCTCTTTAACTCCAAATTTAAGCCCTTCTCAAGCACTTCTTAGTATTTCCTCATAAATAAAGGCTGAAAAGCACAGGCAGCAATGAATAGTTCCAACATTACCTAACATTACCCAACCTGCATACTTAACCTCTGATTACCTTACCTAACACTCTCCATCCTGATTCTCCCTCCATTACAATTTCATGTACAGCTGGAGTTATAACCAGGTTTTGAATGAGATACCTATTTCTCCATTTAAGACCTATCACCTGTAAACTGCCATTCATTTTGGCCTGTTGAATGATTTATCAAATTAAAACATACTGGTTGTCCTCTGTAATCCACTTATTTTCCTCATCACTACAGCTGTACCATGCATTTCCCTTCTGGTCCTAAATTCAACATGATCATCCTATAGTCCTAAAATTTCATGTTTTCTTCAGGAGAGGAGTCAGTTTTAAGGTAAATGGCACAATAAATGAGCTGTGAGAAAATAAGGGTTTAAAGAATGCAGATGGAGATACATTAATTAATTAAAGATTAAGCATAGTAGTAACATCCCATTTTGGTGATTGTGACTTTTATAATAGGGCATATAAGAACAAACTATTTTCCACTTGGGCTAATATGGTGAAATTTACATATGACTAAAGAAATCTGTTTCCCATAGTACATTTTTTATTATAACAGGTTTAAATGATTTACATAACTATCATGCCTTATTTCCATTGACTTGATAGTGAAGCAAACCACCATAGCCAATAAAATAAAGAAATTTAATATGGCAAATTTCAAAGAGCTCTTCTGTAATGAATGGCATATGCCAAGTATCATCAAGAGTCTAATGGGTATTCAATTATGTAACCGCCAATATATTCCTTTTTGTATGCACAAAAGTCTTATACCTGATGGCAAATGTTTATTGATACATATTCCTAAGACTTGAATTCAAATGTGATTTAATTTACATATGTTACCAATCAATGTTTATAATAAATATTATCACAAAGTAGGTAGGAGAACCTTCCTCAATTAGATTACGTCAAAATTTCAGCAAGAAGGATTTCTTACAATAAAAATTAATAACAAATAAGCTAAGTAGTATAAAAAGCTAAAAACAAACAAAAATGATCACTTTCAAACACTTTCACCTCCAAACTCCTTCACAAAAAAAAATCAAACTGAAATAATTTGTCTAATTACTAAGGATTTTAATTACCACCCTTGCAAAGGCATTACTATGATATTTAAAAGAAAACCTACTTATTAACTAGAAATGACTCAATGATTTATCTTCTATAACATATTGTGATTTTCAAACACTTTTATCATTTACTGAGCATGGCAATATAATAGTAGTGATATTTATGAAAAAACTGAGATAATACTATTTACGATCTATAAAAAAAATAGGCAAAAAAATACAACTTACTTTGCACCCACAAAGAGGGGGCATAGTAGTACATTAATAATTCCATGAATATGGTGAAGAGGTAGTGTGTGAAGAATAATATCCTTTTCACTCCAGGCCCAAGACTGGATTAGAGAATATGCTTGATGTTGAATATTACTATGAGTCAAAACCACACCTATAATAAAAAGAAGTTAAGAAACATCTGGTTAAGAAAATTATATTGTTCTTTATCTGTTCAGTTCTGTATTTGATAACATCCATTTTGTTATCACAAAGGCATGGGTGAATAAAGATTATTATTATTATATTTAAATGCACAACATATTTCAACAAAATACCTTTTCTAAACATAATATGATTCAAGAGAAACAATGATTCTGTCATCCAAATACAGTGAAAATGGCTATTTAAGCTGCTGTTAGATAATACCTTTTTTTAAATATATTCATTAAGAGAATCACTATGCTGATATATTCAGTAAAGCTTACCTGATTCTAAAAACACAATAGATAAACTATATGCTCTATATCGGGGGTGGAGAACCTTTGGAATTCATGCCCAAAGTGGCACATGGAGTAATTATTTTCGCACTCTGTGCAGGGATGATGCTGTAGGGGGCAATCCCATGGGGAGTTTAAATTAAAGGGTTGAAAATAACAACTGAAACTGATATGAGTGAGCATATTTTGATGACTAATGTTTTTTATTATTGTTTAACACATCAATGATATTTTTCCTTTGTGATTCATATAAATCATAAGTTATTATAATCCCATGCACTTCTACACCACACAAAAATGTAATTTATGACCAATAGAGATTTTCTATTATATTTGATTCATCTCATTATTCTTTTGCTATTCACTCCACTAAAATACTTAACCTCAAAACATATAATTGTGAATACCATTGTTTAAATATTTCTTATAATAAAACATCCTATACATCTCTTATAAACAAAATCAACAACTCACTCGATGGGTCGGCAAGTGAATCAAGCATATGGTCTTTATTTCATAAACTCTGGCACTCAATCGCAAGAAGTTTCACCATCCCTGCTCTATATGAACACTTTCACATATATTTTTTTAGTGCTATCTATGTTCTCTAAGCTATCTATCTTCCTAGAACAGAGTAGTTGTCTCTCTGGCATGAATGCCTTCTCAGCTTCAGCTAATCAACACTTGATATATGTACTTCAGACTTCTTCCCCATGTTACAATGCTTCTGAGGTACAAGTATTTCTTCACTTGCTCTAATTTCTGCCCTTGCAGCATGACCTCTGCTACAAGGAGGGGTCATGATCCTTTTCTCTTCTGTATACTAGGATTTTTGTCTTCTTCTTCCAATTCATTTCTCCATTTTCTTGGTTTTTCTTCCATTGTATTTAAGGTTCTCTGGGTCTTCACATTTATCTAATATGACAGTGAAATCATTTATGCAATGTAACATGTTAGTGTTTATTTTACTGTCTCTTCCAAGTGTACACTGATTAGTTCTGATGAGAAGTTACACCTTGAGCCTATGTCTTTTTCAATTTTCATTAGTATTGTTATGACTTAATTCTAGTAAACTGATTACTCTATCAATTTCAAGCACCTTGTTTCAGTTCATACCATCAAATAGTTTTTCCAAGTCCATTAACACTAAATAAAGAGGACTTACCATGCTAACATTTTTTTTTACAAGTATCCTTAAATCAAGTACGGCCTCCCTCATTCCTCTATTCCTTCTAAATCCCATCTGGTTCTCTGATAAGTTTTCTATAACATTTCTTCACTTACATTGATTGATTATTCACATGTTTGGATGGATGTGATTTCAAACTCAGCACTGTTAACCGCTGTTTGCATCTCTCAATTTTTATTTTATATGCTCTCTGAGGAAATATTATCCCTATCCTTAACCAAACATTTGTCAAGGCATTCTGGATTCACAGTTTTCCCTGGTTGAACATTTAAGTTTCCCCTCCTGAGATTTCTTTTCCACTGGTGTTTCTTTTCGTGTTGGTGATAACTCTTTGATGGTTACTCCCCTTTTAACAACGACCCAACATTTACCAGGATAATCGCTAAAATATTTAATTTCATAATTATCTATGGAGAACACTAGTCAAAATTATTTCTAAATTAATGAAATAATCCTCAAGAACACAGCTAGTGACTGCTGTGTTAAGCCTTTTAATATTTTCTCCCAAAATGTACTGTGAGTTCACACCGCCTCTTCACGAAACTCCTCACTCAATTCATTCCTGGGCAGTTGCCCTTGAACTTTTTCTCTTGTCGTTTCTTCTGATTCAAAACCTCCATCACTAATAATTGGAGGTAAACTGGTGGCAAAGGAATCTGCCACTCTGTGCATTTAAGCACCCCCTGAGCCAGCTGATCTCTTTCCATGGTAAGAACAGTTTGCACGCCACTTTTCATTGGGTGTTTTTTTTAAGTTTGTCGTAGAAAGTCAACTTGGGCACTGCAAAACTCCTTGCATGCAGCCCAAAGTGTCATCCTTTAACATTCCACAGCCTCAACACCTTTCTCAATGTCTCTCTCATTGTTTCTATGTGACTGCCGGTCTCTGACCCTTGCCTATGTTCTCATCATCCCGTGCACGGAACTACACAAAGACACATAAAATGTTATTTTTCAGAATATTGGTGATATCTCAATGAAACTTTCCATATGCAGTAAAAGATACTGCAGTTTATAAAGGAAAGTGAAATCATAAATTTTAGACGTATTTACTGAAAAGTACAGTAGTTTTTTTTTCT
>WURS02431256.1:0-15792 GCA_011762765.2 Rhinocypha anisoptera | reverse complement strand
AGTTATTAAAAATTTGTTATGGTGTCCACTTTAAATTGGCCTGTTAGTGCTGTATGTGGGCGATTGGAAAAAAAAAAGACTTTTATTTGTCACAAGAAATATTCCAAAAGACAAAGGCTTCAAGTGACCACTGTGATTATTTACTGTAGACTTCAGCAAGTGTATATCCTTTACTTCATGAAACTAATGTCCATTAAATGCCCTCTTTAACTAGCAGACACATTTTCTCTATAAGCCCCTTGGGCAATCCATTCATAGGACATGGTTCTGGTCGGTCATATCTATGTCCAGAGTGAATTTAATTTGACTGGTTCTAACACTTGTATGAAAAATTATCATCCAAGACCAAATTTTTTAGTTTTCAATCCCACCCCTCCCATGGCTACCTTCTGTTATTGCATGGTGCCATATTTTTTAGCATGAGAGCAGTTATTCTGCAAAAAACTTAAGTAATATTTTCTGTAGTTCTAATATGTGCTAAATGCATAAATGGCACCTAGTGTACCAATACGAGTTCAATAACTTCATGGTAGATGGATTTGAGCACTTGAGCAAATTTGAGTTGTATCCATTGCCTTTAGAATTGTAGGTGCACAATTATAATAGTGATAAATAGCATCAGGATAGATGAGATACCATTGAATTTTGTCTCTAGAATTGGAGTGACACGAGGAAAATATAAAGCTGTCATTGAAGGAGGTCTACCACTCTGTATGTTAAACTTTTCATCATTTCCATAAAAAGGGGTGCCCACAAAAAAGTCATAATGACCCATTGTAAAAAATATTTAATTAAAAATTTCCAAAATCAGTGAAACCATGTTAGAAATAGTCCATTAGAACATATGCAAAACCAAATTTTACTTAAATAAAGTATTTTATTCTCTTTATAAGGCATACAAGGTGAAATTATATCATGAACATATGTTAATTAATAAAATCTATATTATGATGAACTAAAGTTTATGTCGTATTGAATTAAATAGTATCATAATTGAGATATTGATTGAGTGAAAGAGATGTTTATTTTAAAGATTTTTAAGTTGAATTTGAAATGTTAATTAATGCATGCAAAGCCTGGAAGGTAATACTTAGATGCTCAACCAAAACATGGAAAGTAATATGGCAACCATTGTGGAAACCATCTATCACTATTTTTCACTGTATGGGTATGTCAGTTTAAAGCAATTCTTGTAAAATTAGACTTGTGCCATTATGAAGAATTTAAATGATCAAGGACTATTTTCTGCAAAAAGGAGATAGAAATGCTTAGACATTTTGTGTTGGTAGACTATTGAAGACCCAAGTAAATGGTAGACTGTAAAGCAAGCAAAACCATGGGTAGATAATAAATGGAAATTTAGTTGGCATGTAGGAATTTTTGAAGTATAGAGAGATGATGAGTACTCTCATGATTAATATTATTTTGAGGTGTTTTTTTTTCTAAAACCTACTTATCTCTTGGAATAATAATTATTATAAAGATATTTCACCTCTAAAAATGTTAGTCCAAAAACAACACTTGGTAGTTTTATATGTTAGGCAGATTATTATTTATAAGGCAAGTATATATATAAAAATCTGTTTTGCTATAAATCTAACATTCTACTTGTATGACCTTTAGACATGGAAATTAAGAAAGCATCACCTAATAATCTCTTATTACTCCTATTTTTAGTTTTAAAGTTAGGCTAAATAGTTAAAGTATGGGATTGATGAATGTTGTTTGCAATAGAAAATAAACTTAGCTAAAATGCCATAGGAACCACAGTAGATACATTGATCACTGTTATTATGGTATCCGAATTTACAAAATTGTTCCGCGAACATACCTAAATTTAGGGAACATAAGTTATTGAAATGGAAATCACTTGTTTGAGACAGAATGATTTGAATTGCATTATGTTTCTGAAATTTTAGGCTTTACGTTTGCATTTGTTTAATTAAAAAAAAATTTATCATGATAATATATCTGTGGTGACTCTATAGGTACCGTATTTCTTGGCATAAAAGGCACACTTTTTACACTCTAAAATTTGATCAGGAATCTGCCTGCATATTATGTGCTGAGGGTAGATACTTTTTTCCTGTGTCACGAATAACTATACTCATTAAAATAATTTCATCGTAGAAAGAAAACAATTCCTTTTTAATTGATGTTTCCTCTTCTATAATGAGCAACCTTTAATATACTCATTAATTTTGCAATGTAAAATTGCATATTATAAAATTATCATACCCTAATTTTTTTTTTCTAAAATCGAAGTCGAAAAATCACAGTGAATCTTAATGGACTAGTGTGTCCTATGGACCGGGAAATATGGTACTTTCAAATGACTGGACTAGAGAAAATTCTCAAGCAATGGAAATGGCTGATGTTATTTTTTTGGGTTTCACCATTATTTTGTTGATCTTTGGCCATTTTACTGTGGTTATCATGGGTAATCATTGTTAATCAGGTTCCTGTATAAAATGATAAATACTGTATTTCCACCAAAACTTATTGTGGCAATACTAGTTTCATTGCCTTAGCATTGTTGACCAATGGTGGCCAAGGCATCGAGACTAATGGTATCATAGTAAATTTCAGTGAAAATGCAGTGTTTTGTTCATTTTGTACTAAATAAATTTCCCCAAAGTTGAGCTGAAAACTCTTGTATTCATTAAGAAAACTAGTATATTGAAGAAGATTATCTTGGTTAATGTTTAATTATTAAAATTTAGATAAAAGTGTTAATCAAGGATTGTTGATAATATGACTCATGTTTAAAGCTGCTATATAATAAGGAGTCACTGATAAATTATCCCATTAGTAAATACAGTCAAGAAATGGTCAGTGGTCAAGCATTGATTATCCTTGGTTAAAACAGGAACTGAATGTGCTGGGCGACAGTGTGAATAGATATATTTTTTCTGGATTTATTCATCACCCTTATTTAAGTAACTCATTAAGTCTGTGTTTATGAACCACTGACTCAACTGTAAATGAAGGCGTTTTCACCAGTAGATATTAAGGTAGAAGAGTTTCCTGTGCTCCACCCTCAGCTCAGAACCAATTCTCGACAACCATCTTACTAGATGAAAACATATTAAAGTAGGCTTTGTAACATGGATAAGATACATAATATAGAAGGTAGATTTACCTGGATCTCTTTATATTTCTTTTCTATAAATTGAATGAGTAAGAGATGTATTTCTCTTTTAGGGTAGTAAACCAAGGAAATAGACACATGATTCTGCTTGTCCATGGAGGACAGGAGTTGAGAAGAACACAGATACGTTGATATAAATAGGTGCATCAACATGTATTATTTTTGGTAACCTCAATTACTTTCACATCCCTTTTGTTGGTTCTCGTGATAACTTTAGTTTCTGGGCCATCATGAATTCCAAATTGCAAAGCACACTCCACTCTCGTGATATGTGTAAAATCATTGGTGCAACAATTATGTTGTCTCTTTTATTCAGATGAAATTAGGTGCACATGGTCTTGTAAAATTAAAATTAAAAACACCCGTGCCCAGGTTAAGACTCGAATCCACAACCTTTGGTTTAGCTGGCAGACACTCTGCCCACCAGTCTAATCTGGCCAGCAATTATTATTCAGATTACAGCAAAATATAATTGCTGAACATGTGTTCACCATATTTAAAGGTTGAAAAAAAACACGCTGCCTTTTCCACATAATACTTTTTTAATGTACTACTGGCTTCGTTATCTAAGTAACATCATCAGACCTGATGATGTACATATGTAATGAAACCGGTTGTACATTAAAAAGGTTTTTATGTGGAAAAGGCAGTGTTTTTTTCAGCCTTTAAATATGGAGTTCCACAAAGTAGAGCTGAATACAGTATATATTTTTTTATTGTTCTCCAATTACATTTTGGAGAAGATTTTAGCAAAAATTACTTATGGTCAATGCAAATCCCTTGAGTCAATTATCTTCCAGGTATTTGGTTTTGATTCAACTTTGATTGATTGTGTATGAATATGCCAGAACTTGGGACAGAATGGTAACCTATTGCATAGTATTGAACTCCTGGCCAGAAGGTCACGGGTTCACCCCTAAGGAAATTAATTCCTTTACAAAACTCTGCCCAAATGGAATGATTTTCTTAATACTATAAGTTTGTGGCAAAATAACAGTAGCATGGATAAGGGTTTCCCCAGTCTTGAGTCTGTCAGGTTTCCATGCCGCAGCACCTAGTTTAGCTTGACATGATCTCTATTTTTTTCAGTCATATCCCATGTTTGAATTAATTGTCGTGATGGTGAGGAAGAAACAAAAAATAATATTCTATTGGTAACCTCTGTTTCCTCAAACTGTTAACAGAAGAAAATCTGACAGGCAATTCGAAGTGTTATCATACAAAAAAATAATTACACAGGATAAATAAAACTTTGCACATTCCACAAAATCGTATTATTTATTTTTAGATGACCAGTTTCGTCTACATACATCATCAGGTGATGTTACTATGTAGACTAAACCCGTTGAAAATAAGTAATACAATTTTGTGGAAAGTGCAAAGTTTTATTTATCTTGTGCAATCATGAAAGAGTTCCACTCAGTGGAGCCAAGTACGGTTTCTTATACACAAACATGTAAAATAACATACTAACAGCACATTAAAGTTTTCCTGAATATCCAGTAGAGGGCAAAAGCAAGCATCTTACTTGTATTAATAGACTACTGCTAATCATATGTTTTAAACAATCAAATAACAGCAGTTAAATATATATTTATGCATTAAAGATTTGATTAGATGTATTTCAAGACGTTTGACAGAATGCCTAAATTAATAAAAGTATAGGAAATATAGGAGAGACAAAGGATTGGGCACTTCTCATAACATGTTCATGGCTCAAATAACAGATGGAGAATCAGGATGCACAGTGATTGGTAGTGGCTCAAAGTGATTTCTCTCAGTCACCTTTGCTTACTGAAGAAATTTATAAGGAATATATCTCAGGAAGTATCAGATTGGTGAAATGAGGCCTTTAAAAAGGTTATTTACACTGGTGTACATATTTGATTCCAAGGGAGTTGTGCCTATGTCACAATAGTTTGGCAAATAGCAAGCCTAGGGAATTATTATCGTAAACGTAGGGAAGTTTTATTGTAAACTGTTTCGATTTCAATACCCTAGCATAGCTCTTAGGATAAAAGTAGTTTCCAAATGCTCACTTAATTTTTTTTTTTAAATAACAGACCCTGTTTTTATGCGAAAATGGTGTTCATACATTGGAAAATTTTTTCAGAAGAGTACTTGAAATTTTCTTTATTCCGTGCTTTGTTGTGTTAATTGTAAAGAGTACCTCAAACATCTAATCCACACTTCTCCATGTGAAAGTTCATGTAATTTGAATATCAGGTGTTATTATTGTCTTTAGGTCAAATGTTTTTGTGATTCAGTTTAACCCTTTCGTGCTGAACGACTGATATATCGGGCATTCAGAATGATATCCGCCCAGTATGGATGACCTTTTTTTGGTAATTTTTCCTTTATTTTGTCGCACACCCATCTGCAGGGGCTGTATACCAGTTAAGGGCTCTGGCACGAAAGGGTTGACATTTCTCATATTTGCTACAGTGGCATAGACTAATCTAACTTACATAACTTTTAACTTTTGACCTGAAGTTCTCTTGTGTGCCTGTTCATACTTGTGTAGCATCTTATGTAGTGATTTTGTACATTCCCACTATTGTCATAACTGGTTAATTTACTAGCATACTTCGCCACAGAAAATTTTCATACTTCAAAGAATATTTTGTAAATGGACTCCAGTCTTGTGGAAGATGCCCCTTTCAACAGTGGAAAATCACTAAAAAATTCCACAAAGATTAAGAATCGATTTTCAGTCAAAAGGTGTTGTCAGTGACCAATAGTAGCCAATTCAGTAACCAATATTCCTAACAAAGTAGCCCCAGGACTATTTTGGTTAACATATTACAATTATTAGATTATTTAAAAAAATGTATAGTGATAATTCTCGTCGTCAAGTTTATGACTTATGCTGATTGAGGATTGTTATGTTGGCTATTGCTGCAGTTGGAAAGTTATTTAGTGTAAAAGCAAACAATTTTATAAATTTTAAATGTAGCTAATTATTTTTCCTCTGTTCCATCATTTTGAAATAAGCATTGAGGCTACTTGAAAAAATCTAATATCTACCATGATTTTCCACATGATAATTTATTAATTTTCATTTCTTAAAGTGATCTATTATTTAACTGAAAACAAAAAACCAGCCTTCTGAAGTGAAGTTTCAGCCATCTACTACTTGCCACTAGATTGAGAGGTTAATAAAAGTCATATTTGTTTATTTCTCTGTCAATATTTATTTTGTTAAAAGGACTAGGTTACTACACCAGTACTTACAATGGGAGAAAATGCATTACTGTTGTTGATGTCATTCATTTGGTTGTCTCTTAATGCAGCAGAAAGAAATTCAATTGTGTGGTAATTCCTACCCCAGTTAGTTTCTAAAAGCAGCTGAATAACTTGAAAGGATTGATAATACCTTGTAAATTTCTATTCCACATAATGTGATCTTAGTTCTTAATATTTTTAATGATAGTGAACAATTGCTAATTTTCAATTCCCTTGTCTTTATTCACACATAAAGGATAATTTTCCTTCAAAACAATCATTTCAATTAATAGTCTGATGATGACACAACGTGTCGAAACCTATGTCATCTCATTCAAAAATTTATGGAGTTCACCCAGTGATTTTAATTTCCATAAGATTTTTTTACTATCATTTCATAGTTGGAAAGTAAATGAAAACACCAGTTTTCTTTAAGTCCCATCAAAATTTCTTTATAGAGAAGTGGTCTGAGCACTCCGAACACAATACATAAACGGAAATTGAAATATCTGCATTTTTATTTTTCATTTGTAATTTTTTATGATGAATTTTCATATCTTCATGTGACTTTTACTTGTTAAATGAGACATGTTTTCAGGACTGAAGTTTTAGATTCACGAAATTCTTATTGGGGATAATGGACTTGTGACTTTCATGAAAAGATAGTAACTTTACACAAGAATGATTTCAACAGCAATCACTCCCCTGGGTCAAAAGGTTTTAAAAATTATAATTGGTGTATCAACCAAGTTATTTTTGAAAATTATCACAGAACATTGCGTACCTCACACCCACATTGTGAGTTGGTCGAGTTGTGTAAAGTCGTCATTAAACCAATTTGCATGAATCGATTCACTCTTCACAATTGCACGTTTGGTTATGACCGAACAAAAGGGGCACTGAACCAATTGAGCTGGCATTACAAAGTGGTTTATAGAGCGTGAGTGCCCACAGGCATTTCTATCAGACATAATTTATCTCTCCCTCTCTCTCGTTGTCAAAGGTTGCTGGTGAGGAGGATGAGTTTGAAGAGCAGAGTCCTCAGGTTTGTCGAGTCAAGGAAAAGAGGAAAAAGTCTCGGGTTGTATGCAATACTGTACTCCCACCAGCCACCAGGGGAATCCTCATTCCTCCCGGAATAAGGTGAGAACCTAGGCATATGAGGGTTGGTGTTCATTTTTCATGCATTTATATTTGTGTATGTATGTGAACATGATGCATTTCAGGATTGGCTCCATTCTATTTCCCTTCTGTATTCCTCTGTGATAACATTATAATTTGGAAGCATTACTCTTTCCACTGCTCAATTAAACAATGGCCTTTTCTTTTTGTAATAATGGCCAGTAGAATATGTATAATAAATAACTGTATTAGAAATACTGATGGTTAAATGCAGAAAACTTGATGGACCCGTGCCTTGTAAAATGGATGTGAATAGGCAATGTGTGGTTTGATTGGGAGGTGAACTCGCTACTTTTTTATAATTTGCCCTTTAGGCTGTTTAGTATGAAGCATGGTCATCCAAATCCTGTAAAAAATGATAATTCTGTGACTGACATAATCATGAATTGAAAATGTGTATTTGTAATTAGTGACAATATTTTTTCTTCGATCTCTTAAGTGGTATCTTCACATTTTACATGAAACATTCATGGTCGATGTGGAGGCATCATTCATGGGATCATGTGAGATAAGAATTAGAATTGTGTTTCAATTTTCCCTGTATTATCTGGCCTTTCACAGAAATTTCGTCATTCATGAGATCATTCAGGTGTTCTTGCATCGTGTAAAACAGCCTTACTTTATAGAATGAGAATTTTGTGAAACATGATGTCGTCAACTTACCTTAAAAATGGTAAAAAAATTTAATAAAAATGAAATAGGAATACATATTTTAGTATGCAACTTATCTTCTTAATTTGCTTCTAATTTTTTTACCAAGGTGTATTTCTACCTCTGCCAGAAGTGAATAAATCCATTCAGACTTTAGAATAAAACTGGTGTAGCTCTTGGTGGCCATAGCCTTTACTTCTTTGTGCTACCTCATTCCATCATTTTCAGCATGAATATGTGCCTGTAGTGCCATTGGATTCCATAAAATAAAAGTATTTCCTAAATTTAAGCCTAAATTATACAGAATGGTTTAAAGTATGAAAACACATAATATTTAAAGTTTTTTGTTATGATGAGTATTAATATTCTGCTTTTATTATGTTGTCAATAATTTACCCTGTCTAATCCACCTTTTTATGCAGAGTTTTCAGAAATAATGTATATTCCTATCCTGTTTAGCTCACACTAACATTAGAGCAATCATCATTCAATCATTTGATTTTTTTTAAATTCAACATTGTCTTGCTTTTGTGACTATGTATTATTTAACATTTGCATTTATAACTCTCATCTACATTAATCAAGGCTAAATTTCCTTTTCATATTCCTCTCCAGTTGAAACTTTGGTTTCCTAAAGTTATTTTTGGGCTTGTTAATGGCATCATTTTTCATACCCATACTATAGGATTGATGTCATTACTAGGTTACACTCAGAAATAAAAAGGATTAATGAGTTCCACAAAGTTGTGCAAGAAATAGTATCATAATTATTAGGGGCTATTGAATTTAGCATGCTGATATGCAATTGACTCCTTCCATTTCAGAGAAAAGCCCTCAATTCCCTCTGGAGGGGTTGGCCTCAATTCCAGGATCCAAGGTCAGAGGAAGTCTGTGATGTTTGCAGATGGTGTTCGTCCTGGAGATGGAACATCGCCATCGGCCGGAGAAGATCTCCCATCCCCCCCTCCACCTGTTCGCAAGGTGCCCAAGGAGAAGCGATTGCGGAAAAAGAAGAAGATAAAGGTTTGTGAACCTGCTAAAGCTTCTTTAAATATAAATATTGGAAACATTTCTGAAAGTACTGCATCCATTCCTTGGCTCCCAGTGCTCTTTCATCGTGGATGAACTTTTGTCACATCCATGACTCCATCACCACAGGTCTCCTTCAACTGGCGATGAATTTCAATCGGTGTCACACCACGAATGATCACACGCTGGTCATGTAACGAAAATGTCTCCATTCTAAGTATCGAAAACAGTTCTCATTCTCGTGGCTGCCACTAGAGGTTCTGTCTTTCACACAGTGCTGCCATTTCTGTCACGCATTGACAAAGAGTGGCCGCTCATTTTAAAACAAACCGCATGTTTCTATCTGTTTCCAGTCCGGAAAAAAAAATTGGTAGGCCTTACAACTTTACTGCGCCTTGTAGTTTTAAAAATTCTGTTGATGTGAAGAGGTGTGGATGGCAATGGGGAGAGAGGCAGACAGTGAGGAAGGGTTATTGCAGGAAGATCTGTTGCCATTCATTCGGATGCTGAGGGTGGTGGTTGAAAGTTCAATGTAGAAGGCAGGGCAAAGTTGACAGAGGAGAATGTATATTATGTTGTGTGTGTTGCAGGTAGAGGAGGGTATTGAAGGATGAGGGAAGGTGATGAATTTGCTGCGGAGTTGATGAGAAATGAAGATTGGGCATGTTTTGCACCTTGGACGATTGCAAGGTGAGGGTAGGGAAAAGGATAATTTACTCAGTTTAGAGAGAGGTTTGGTGGTTTTAAGGATGCTGTAGACGTTAGGAGGGTGTCTGAAAGTGAAGGAAGATTTGGGAAAAATTTTGGTGGTAGTGAGGTTGTCGGAAAGAACGGGAAGGGGTCTTTAAGATTTGCTTTGAGGGACTGGACGCTGGGGAAGTATATGGTACAGAGGGAAAGGTGCAAGTTGGAGAGGAATTTGTCTGGGGAGTTTGGGTTATTGTAAATGCGGTGGCATTGAATGGAAAGGTAGTAGGGAAGGGATTTTTCGGTATGGGAAGCATGATAACTGTTACTTACTACATATGGCCGTACATAAACTGACTCGGTGGTCAAGAGAAAACTCTTTTATGTTGATAAAAGTTCTGTGATGGCATTTTCAAAGAGTAAAGTGTAATTAATTATAACTATGAAATAAAAGCAAAGAATTTAAATAGAACCACATATTGAAACAAAATGCTTGGGTATTACTTTCGATTCTAAATTGATATTCATGAACCATAAGTTAGACATTAAGTTAACCTTGTCTGAATGGAAAATATTTGGATTTTTAAATCGAATTTCAAATATTTAACTTCTGAAAAGGTATTAAAAATCTTGTATTTTTTTTGGGAGCAAGTTGAATATGCTTCAGTCATTTAGACACCATACTCAAAAAGTATACTGTTTCCTTGATAGAGGGGGTACAAAAAACATTTAAGTTATTTTTTTAATATTACACGGTCTACCCACTGTTTGTAAACTATATTAACTTTGAGGACCTGTTAAAGGTATTTAATTTCCAAAAATTGAATGACAGAAGAGTGTTGAAAAATTTTGTATGATGTGGTCAGTATAGGGGAGAACTGTGAATTACTAGTCAAAATCAACATACTGATATTTAATGTTAACTGTGGGTCAAAAATTTTCTTCTAAATAAAGCATTGTAAAAACAAATTATTGTAAAACATCTCCACTTTTATGAATATATATACAACACAAAATAGTTACTGTAAAAATATTGACTTCTCTAGGGAAAAGAGTATCTTTTGTGGAGAAGGTTTAGGAAAACCATCAGCAATGTAATGCTACTGATGTGAAACGCAAACTAATTATGTATCTACTTATTCGGAGGTTAGCCATGACAGTTTTTTTCCTGCATTCTTCCTTAGATATTCTCTTACGTTTACTCTGTAGTTATAGCTATATATGTTGGGTGAACGTAAAAAATAATTATTAAACAAATAAAAGTGATTTTGTGAATGTGGGGGAGTAATGATTTCTTTCCTTACAATATCCCCCAATCGGGTCGAGTGTCGTTCGTCACGTTGAATCGTTTCCGGTCTTTCTCTCGCAGGTGAAGATCATACGTCAGATCCGCATGGAGTCGACGGAGGAGGACGATGACGAGGACGACGATGCCTCACCCCCTCCCCCTCCCCCCGGCTCTCCACCGCCCTCCCTCCTCCTGCACCACCTGTCCACCGCCTCCTCGTCGTCGCCCTCGGCCGTGCACCACTCGGGGGCATGCGACGTGGCCGCCGCACCCAACCCCGCGGCCCACTACCCCTACCCTTCGGCCCCCGTGGCCCCCCCGACGCACGTCTTCTCGCAGTTGCAGCCCCCCCTGCAGTCAGCATCACAGCAGCAGCTCCCCTCTCAGCTGTCCAATCCCACCAGTGCGGTGGCGACAACGGGGAGTTCCTCGTCGGCACTTCCGCCTAATGCCCTCCCGCGGATACCGCAGTGGGCTCCATGCAATTGAGTGTGTCCCCCTCCTTGTACAGTCCTCGCTGTCCAAACAACAAGCCTCATCCTCGCTCCCTCCCTCTCGAGGGGATATTGACCCGCCCCCCGCCTTGGAACTCCTCCTCCCATCCTCTTTCCCGACTGCTTCTACTCTCTCTCTCTCTCACACACATAAACTCTTTCTCCATCCTTCCTACCTCTTCTTCCCTCCCCTCAAAGCCCTCCTTGATGATCCCAAAGTCTTCAGTGCACCCAGAATCAAACTGAATCGTGTTTGTTGAGGGGGGAAAAAAAAACTACTGACCCAATTTTTTTTTAAGATTCACTCACAAAACATTAAAAAAAAAACAGTGAGAGATATACATATAAATATATATATATATATATTATTAACCCATTTCAATTTGACATTGGTGGGGTAATAAACATTGTGTACAAAACGAGCGAAAAAGTTTGTTGGAGGCATTGTATAATTGAAGAATTTTAGACGTAATGCGAGACTAATTTTGTTTTGTCTGAGTGAATTAGTTGGGCCCTCCCGAGTTTCATTTCATGACTTTGGGTGAATATATATATCTGGGTTTTTTTTCCTTCTTGAATGGTAATCTATTAGGTTAAGAATTGAGTGGAATAGTCATCAAGGAACTTCTATTCACTCGGTCATAGATTTTTATGGATTCTTTTCGTTTGAAATTCGAAAGGGACATTATGTATGCTATGTATCGAATTCGAGGACTTGTAATAAAGAAGTTACACTGGCACACAAAAGTAATAGAATATCTGTTGAAATATATATATGACTTATTTATAAATAAAGTTATTATTATGATCTGCGGTTCCCAATTCAATTTTGATATTTTGGCCTTTTTGTCAGGAAATTTCTGGAAACAGAACTATTTTAGCCAAAAATCTACCATATATACTCATGTATAGCTCGAAGTTTTGGGACCAAAATTTTGGGCAAAAACTAGGGGATCGAACTATACACGAGTAATAATTTTGAGGGGTTAAAACCATGGCTTTAAAATTCATAATACCTTAATGCTACCATAGTATATTAAGCTGGTTAGAAAAGTGAGGTTAGCCTACCAATATAATTGAGACAAGGTGTACATTGTGATCGATATAGAAACATTTTTTGTATTCATAATACTGTTATGTAAATATAAAGCCTACCTTATATTCATTGATTGTTCCCTTTATTTCTATTCATATCTTTTTCACATAACATAGCTGCTTATGAGTCAGAATAAATCACAACACAAAGTGTAATATTAGGCTCTTTAATTTCCAGAGTTCAACAAATAGACAAAAGAGTGCAAAAATTTATTGCTCAAAACTCTTTATCTTCATAATTAATAACCCACAGAGAGATTTAGATTGAAATATTTTTTTGCTACAATGTTGTTCTCCAATGGCAACATTTTTATTACCAAAATGAAATTATAAGCTGCCAATTTAAAACTTATATTCTTAACTTTTGTGCAGAAAAGTTAACTATCATTCTTATTTCACATCACTCGGGTATAAACCATTAAAAAATTTTTTCTTACAGGATGGAGCAATAGTTAGAAAATGACAATGTTTAGAGTTGGTTCAGTATTTATATCCTGCCATAAGCACTGGAAAATAAAGAACATTCAATGCACATTGATTTTTAGGTTTAGGCTTTTAAATTTACTGTTTATAATAATTATTTTGTCTGTAATTTGTTTTACTATTTACTGTAGACGCCCTCATGCATTTTACCACACACACACTCTTGAAATGAGCACATATGAACTCTTAGATGAACAATTCTTCTATACCTCCATATGGTTATGAAAAAATGCATGGTAAATATTATGCCAATAAGCACCAGGTATCGGTGGTTTCATTCTCCTAAAGTGATGCATCGTTTTGGAAAGCTTATTACTGACATTTATTTTGTGGCCATTCCAAGTCAGCTTAGGGTCGTAACGTGAGCCCAAAAGGTTTGGCATGCTCACTCATATCATATGACGTGTTGGAGATATAAAAATAATGTTTTTGGTTTTATCAGCATTGAAAAGGCAATTTATTTGCAGAAATCAGTTTTGGAGCCAACCAGTGGAAATGTGTAATAAATCATAGACAGTAAAGAAAAGTGATAGGAACTGATGAAATCACAAACAAAATGCAGTGAGTATGACGGTAATGATCTTAACTGCAGAATCTGTGGGGTTTCAGTCCCAAGGGGAACAACTGACAGCATGATCAATTGTAAACCATGATGTATGGGTTCCAGTCCTGGCTCAAGACAGATCTTACTGTTTTGAATCTGCAGTTTTTCATCTTCCTCACCGAGAGAGCTCTTTGGGTGATCCATTTTTTGCAAGCACACTCTGTAATACCCAAGTTTATCAATGGGTTGTACTGAATACTCTTTCGATAGCAGCATTCCCACAAGCGATACACAATTGCTTATGGACGTATCTGATACTTTTTTTTGCAAAGGAGAAATTTTGATCACGGCACTATTCGTAGTGTGCATCACTAGCATCCATCATGTTTAACAATTGCTATGGCATTGTGACTTGACAATGGAGCTGGCAGCTTTGCATGACAGAGACAGAAGGTGGTTCATAATAGGATTCCCCTAAAAACTGTGACCTCAAAAAAACCTGACTCCCCACATACAATATTGTTCAGGTCCCATAAATATATTATGTGGTGCATTCCTTTCTGAACACTCATAATTCATAAAGGCATGGTATCTGAAGGGATCCGCACATAATGCATTAAGAAATCATGCATTTTTATCAAAGGTATAACATTTATTCTCTAATTCATGCACTTATGAACCCAGGCATTTCTGTGATCATGTATTCTTTGAAAGCTATTCATAAAAAATCTATGATCAGGTATCTATGGAAATCTACATAATAAATATGTATATATATATATGATTTTCAAATGCACCAAGTATCACTTGGAGAGAAATTAGACTATAGTAATGTAAAAACTTTTGACTCATGCTTTTGGAAACTATGAGGAATAAACTGATACTCATGAAAGTGGATAGCTTTCCAGTTGGCAAGATTGCAGGTTTGCCACCCAAAAATTAGCGAAGTAATACCTGGGTGATAAACTATTTGTTAATTCCTCAGGTGTTTTTTTTATTTGTTTACAACCCAGGTTTCAACATCAAAGTGTCATCATCAGGTTGACGCCTGATGATGCTTTGATTTTGAAACCAGAGTTCTAAACAAAAACAACTGAGGAATTAACAAATAGTTTATCATTATGAGTAAATTGGAAAAAGCTACACTGAAATAATAAAAAGTATAATGCCTAATTGGGAGCTGTATTTTGTTTGTTCCTTCTGTTCCAATTCTTGTTTATGTGTGTGTGCTAATAATGCCAGCCTTCCCATGTCTGAAATATATAAGAATTTTGTTGCAAATTATATCCAATGTAAATGACATAATGGAATACTTTACCTTCAAGTGGCATAGAAAAACCACAGTATGCCATCTGTACGGTAACATGAAATCACTCCATATGTTTGAGTAATTAATATTTGATCAAACTGCTTCCAGCTCTCCTTTGAGGAACTCCATGATTGAATTGGGTGAAATAACTTTGTGTTCCTGCATGCAAAATTATATTATATAATTCTGCAAATTATGAAAAAATCAACAAATATTTATAATCAATGTGCTTACATGCATATGATTTTTAAAAGATGATTGGATTATTCCCATTAAATTGACAAATTTTTCATTGGAAAAATGCCATTTATTGCATGTAACAGTTTCTCAGAACCCACCAGGGTTGAGTGGGTGAACTAAAACTAAGCAGGCTCCTGCCAAATAGCATAAGAATGCTCCTGGGAAAAAAAGGAACCAAAAAAAAAATAGAGTAATTTTAGGAAATTACTATTAAGAAGCCAATACAATGAGAGTGAGACCGTGGTGCATCAATATAATATACATACAATAGTTGAGAGCATCAGTTTTCAAGGCCTGTTGGATTTGTCCCATATAGAAACCTTTCTGTTGTTATGCCATTTGTGGCAGATTGACACAGCTTTCCCCATGGCCTTAACCACAATGCACTCACTCTTATTCCATAAAAATCTGAAT